>CAUYQG010133634.1:0-11020 GCA_963574415.1 Tarsius wallacei | reverse complement strand
AGCAAAATCAAACAAATGGTTTCTCGGGAAATACCTGGTTGTAAACCGTCAACTCAGAAGAGGGGTTTGGATAAGTCTGTGAATTAGTTACTTCTTTTGCATTTCCATTGAATGGCTAGTCTTAGGCCATTTGGCCTTTTTTTTAAACAAAAACCTGCCTGGCCCAGGTGGCGGGTCTTTTGAAGTTGAAATTTGTCTTTCAAAGGGAAATACTTCTGCTAACAACCCCCATCCTGTCGCTGGGCTAGTGGGAGACCAACTGCTGCATGTGTCTCTGTGTTTATTCACTCAATCATACAAGAAATATATCTGAACATATGCCGCATCCTGCCACATGGAAGGGAGACAGAAAGAGAAAAGTCTCTTGTCCAGCAAGCTTGTAGGTTGACTGAAATGTCTCCATGGTGTCCAGAGTAGAAAGATGTCTGGAAGATTTTAGGACTGAGACCTACATGAAATTCAGGTGAGCTTCGCTTTTATTTTTCAGTATGTAATCACTGGGTTAGCTTCCCCGAATATTGCTTCTAATGCATCTCTCTGCTGCTTTTCTAGACCCCATGGGCGAGAAGAGTGCAGGCAATTTCCAGCTCATACCAACACAGTAGTCACTGCTTCCATCTGTCTCCTCAGCAGTGCTCAAACCGCTGCATGCAGGCAGGCTATCCGTCTTTTCAGTTCTCTGCTGAATCTACAGAGCTGCAACCAATATCTGGCATGTAGTAGGGATTCAATAAATATAGTACTTATATTGATTAAATGAATAGATCATTGATTGTCATTTAACATAAAAGTTTCTTGTATTAAACTCCTAATATGCAGTGATCTTAATATATACATAGGCATAACATTTAAACATGAGAATTACAAGACTTACCTAACTCCCATTTGCTAACTGGCATTTATTCAGTAAAAGTATGTTTTAGTGCCCATGACACTGCAGTTAACATGCTAAGCTCTGAGGATACCACCACAAGTCTGTCTTCTCAGGGAACTTATTGCTGTCTGGTGGGAAATTCAGAGGTGGAAGAAGGTGTTGAAAATACAGTGCATCAAAGGTAGATTCAGTTTGAGAAGACAGCTCCAAAGGACTGAGCACATGGTAGTTTTCAATAAGCAGGAAACTAAAGTTAGAACCAGAAAGTATCCAAGAAATCATCTGGTGCAATGGTTCCAGAATTAACAGCCTTGTGGGACACTCCGTGAACTCCAGATTTTATATTCCACAATGCAAATATCTGAGACTGACTGTGCTAGAAGGCGACAAAAGCCAAACAGAGCCCTACCACATTACTTTTAGCTGGATGCAAGCAACCAGTTGTGTTTGTGATGTTCATCACATGCAAATCAGCAGTGCAAGCTGGAGATATTATATGGCAAGAATAATAAAAATTGCCTTCAATAGCACTCAATATTGGCCCAGCACTCCATAAGATTACCAGCATGCATGATCTTAGTTTGTACCTATTTAACATGAGAAACCTGAGATTCAAAAATGGCAAACCACTTACATAAGGTCACAGAGCTGATGGGCAGCAGGGCCAGAGTCACACTCAGACAACTGAGCTCCAGCTCTGGCATTTCACAACACTGCTTATCATGTTGTATCATATTGACCTAAAATTTATGTGAATATATATATAAATTACTTTAAATGCCAGACCCAGAGGCATCTCATCAAAGCCCCTGCCTGAATAGAAGATGATTGAGAATCCTAATTGGAAACAGCTGACCTCTTCACCTTCTCACAGCAGACTGGAGTCCACATGAGTTAGAAGCAGAATACCCACCTGTTTGAAGCCGTGGTTCTGTCACTCACTGGAGGCGTGATAATGGGAATTATTCAAGTTTCTTTACGATTAATATTTGCACAGTAATACTGTCCTCATTCAGTTGTGAAAATTAAACCGGAAAGTGGTTTGGAAAATACTTAGCAAATCAACAGACCTGAAACACATGTCATATTTTTGTTTGATTTAAACGAAAGTATAAATATTTTCACATGTTAAAGAAAAAAATTGTTCACCATTTTAATTTTAAACTAATATAAAATAATATGAAATTTAAATTTTAAAATTATTTTTAATTAAATTACTTAATCATTTTCTTCTTAATTTGGTACAAGTCATCATCTGTGACCAATAAGAATTTCTGAGATTCGTCTAGAAGACACTAAACTGGCCCATGGAATTTATCTGAACTTGGACCTCCACTAAAGAAAAAGCCACCCTTTCATAGGTAGAGCCAGAAGCAGCCAAGCCTGGGCCAGCAGTGCCATCTGACTGAGGAACAGGTGTACACAAGAAGGCTTTATCTGAACTGAGAAAAGAGAGAGAAGCCACTCAGGACTGGTCTTTTAACCTGAATTAAAGTCTGGTATCGTCTCCAGAAATATCGTTCAATACACGAGCACAGCATCCTACAGACTGCGAGGCCCTCGGGTGATGCTTGCCAATTTGGCTGGAAGGACCCCTTGCAATGAGCAACTTCCTTCCTCAGTTTCCACCTTTCATCCTTTGCTGACGTAGTCCCACAAGAACGTATGTCTGAAGACACACAACTTTGTTTTCACGACTGTGATAATAAAAACACAGTTATGAAATAACGTAAATGTGCATATGAAAACATACAAAAAAGCCAAACACAATAATGGTCCGGCCAAGGGCAGCAAGCTTAGCTCTGTGTTGTTGTGAAGTGTCCCAGGCCTCTAAGGAGTGCCGTAGACTCAGGCCTTAAAGGCATATTCAAGCAACACTTTTAATCTCGTGCCTTGGGAGGTTGAGGTGAGTGTATTGCTGAGCCCGCGGGTTTGAGACCCGTCTGGGCAACTTGGCGAGACCCCATCTCTACAATAAATCAAAAAAATTAGCCGGGCATGGGAGCGCGCGCCTGTAGTTCCAGCTACTTGGAAGGCTGAGGCGGAAGGATCGCCAGAGCCCAGCAGGTCGAGGCTGTGGTGGCCGGGAGCGGCCACTGCACTCCAGTCTGGGCGACAGAGTGAGACTCCAACTCAAAAAACAAAAAAACAAAAAAACATAATTGCAGCACTTTGGGAGACTGAAGCAAGAGGATTGCCTGAGTCCGGGAATTCAAGACCATTCTGAGCAACATAGTGAGACTTCATCTCTACAAATAAAACCAAAAAATTAGCCGGGCATGGTGGCGCATGCCTGTAGTCCCAGCTACTTGGGAGGATGAAGCAGAAGGATTGCTTGAGCCCAGAAGCCTTCTTTTTCTCTTTCTTTCTTTCTTTCTTTCTTTCTTTCTTTCTTTCTTTCTTTCTTCTCTTTCTTTCTCTTTCTTTCTTCTCTCTTTCTTTCTCTCTTTCTTTTTCTTTCTTTCTTTCTGAGGTGAGCTTTGACCGTGCCACTGCACTCCAGCCTAGACAACAAAAAATTTTTTAAAAATGAAAAAGAAACACACACACTTAAGAAACTTATATACAATATGCAAGTGCAATGATGTACTTCTTGTTATCTTATTTTGAAAAAAATTTAGGCTTAAAGAAAATCTGCAAAAACAATAAAGAAATTTGCCACATTTTCTCCATCCAGCTTCTGCTGACTTAACTTTCTCACGTAACCATTCTACCCTGATCAAACCAGGGAGTAAACATGGATGCAATGCTATCAACTCTACCATCTGGATTTCATGATTTTCTATTAATGCCCTGCTTTTGTCCCAGGATCCACTCTAGTGTCCCACACTGTGTTCAGTTGTCTTGACTCCTTGATCTCCACCAATGTCTAGTGGCTCCTCAGTCTCTCTTTGCCTTTCTAGACAAGAGTACTTTGGAGAACACTGTTCAGGTAACTTTGTTGAGTGTGGGTCAGGTACTTCGTAGATTATTCTTGTAACTGGGGCCCTTGAGACTTGACACCCCAATTTTTCTAATAAAAATTCTGATCAGGCCCTTGCTTGCAAGCACAAGTTAACCATTCACATTCCTTGTTCCCACAATATATTTATAAACTGTGGATGTACTGTTTCTTTTTCACCCAGGAAGAAAGAACTTCAGGGTCACAAAAAGTCTACAGAAGAAATGAATGCCTTGAGGGACATTGCAACTAGCTGCCAACATCCAGAAGTTTGGTTGCTCAAGGTGTTACTTGAGATTGAAGAAACACAGACTTCTCCCCTCAGTGCTCTGAAACTACCCCACCCTCCACCCCCTATTTTATAGCTACTTAAAACTCTCTTCTTCTTCTTTTTGTTAAGGCAGATTTGAGAGATTTTGACCTCTCTCCTTCTTATTTTGGACAAATCAATAAAGCTTTCTCCATTTCCATCGCTTGTGCTGGTGCTTGGCACCAGCTACCCGTCAGGTCGGTGATCCTGAATTTGGGTGTCTACACATCCTTAGTATCCTATTATAGACAATCTTACCCTAATCACCAAGCTAAGGTATTACTTGCCAGGTATTCCACTGAAAAGTTGCTGCTTTTCACTTGATAATAAATATCTTGAGGGAGCTGCTTTCAAACTATGTATATATTCTGTTTCTAGTTAAACTTTTGCTGCTAAGTTTGCATCCATAAGTGAGTCTTGCCTGCAGTAATTGTTACTGCAGTGGTTTAATGGTGATTTATTTCCCTGATTCTTTTTACATTAATGAATTGCTGTCCTCTTAGGAAGAGCTGGTGTTTTCCCACACTCATTCATTTAAGTGTTTACTTCTATTGGTTTGGGCTCGTGGATATTTATTTTATAGGTTATGATAGAAAGTTTTTATTGCTTATCTTCCTGCAAAGCATGTTTGAGTTTTGGTTACTGACAGCTCTTCCCCGCATCTCCATTTCCATGTACTTTCTAAGCATGCCCTTACTCTCTGGTCTCATGAGATGCTCCAGGCTCATAACTGCCCTTTCCAGTCCTGGAAGCAGTCAATCCCCTAAGACTCTGCCCCGGTTCTTGTGTTGGTATTTAGATTTCTTTTCTTTTTTTTTTGAGTGGGTGTCTCACTCTGTCACCCAGGCTGGAGTGCAGTGGCATGATCATGGTCACCCCGGTGTCGACCTGCTGGGCTCCAGCGATCCTTTCACCTCAGCATTTCAAGTAGCTGGAACTACAGGTGCGCATTACCAAGCCTGGCTAATTTCTTTCTTTCTTTTTTTTTTTTTTTTTTTTGAGTTGGAGTCTCACTCTGTCGCCCAGACTGGAGTGCAGTGGCCGTTCTCGGCCACCACATCCTCACCCTGCTGGGCTCTGGCGATCCTTCCGCCTCAGCCTTCTGAGTAGCCAGAATTACAGGCATGCGCTACCATGCCCTGCTGATTTTTTATTTTATTTTGTTTACTGTAGAGATGAGGTCTCGCCAAGTAGCCCAGGCGGGTCTTGGACCCGTGGGCTCAGGCAATCCACTCACCTCAGCCTCCCAAGGTGCGGGATTACAGGCTGAGCCACTGAGCCAGGCTTAATTTTTTTGTTTATTGTAGAGACAAGGTCTCGCCAAGTTGCCCGGGCTGGTCTTCAACCCGTGGACTAAGGCAAACCACTCGCCTCGGCCTCCCAAAGTGTTGCGATTACAGGCTGAGCCGCCGAGCCTAGCCTTATCTTGGTTGAATTATATTGTATCAGATTTGGTCCTTTGCTCTAGCTTGCAGACATTACATATTTGCAATTCCTGACAAGTTTGCTTAATCTAAGAATATGACGTCAGGACCTTTACAGTGATGAGAATTTGGAGCAGGAGTGGCCCTAAAGGGCAAGTTTTATTTTTGTTTTCCATAACACCAGTGAGGAGTCAGTAGCATAATATATTTCTCAGGTCATATTTATCTTACAAGCACCCAAATTTCAGTGAAGTAAAATTAAATCAGCAATATGTGTTACTGGTTGTACATAGCATCATTTGTCTTTCAGCTTAATTCTCTAACCACTGAACTTGACTTTCTAATTGCTCTATGTCATTAACTTTTATAGACTCTTTCTAAAACAAATCTGCCTATAATGGCATTTCTGTCCTGTAATGCCAGCTTTACAGATGTGTGGCATATTTTCTTAAGAGAAGGTGCCTCAGCTGAGCACGGTAGCACGTGCCTATCATTCCGGCTACTCAGAGGTTGAGGTGAAAGGATTGCCGGAGCCCAGCAGGCTGACACTGCAGTGGCCATGTGTGTGCCATGGCCCTCCAGCCTGGGCGACAAAGTGAGACCCCAACTCAAAAAAAAAAAAAGAAGGTGCCATTGTGTAATATGTATCACATTTTTTTAATCCAGTCCAGTTTCAATGGGCAGCACGGTTGGTTCCATATTTTTGCTACTGTGAACAGTGCTGCAACAAACATGTGTGTGCAGGTATCTTTTATGTAGAATGATTTGAGTTCCTCCGGGTATATTCCCAGTAAGGGGATTGCTGGGTCATATGGAAGGTCAATTTCTAGTTCTTTTAGAAATCGCCACACTGTTTTCCATAGAGGTCGAACTAGTTTGCCACATAATATTTTTCAAAGGAAATATTGCATTGGTATCTTAATTTAAAAAAAAAAAACTGGCCCAGTGCAATGGCTCAGCCTGTAATACCAGCACTTTGGGAGGCTGAGATGAGAGGATTGTCTGAGCCCGGGGTTCAAGACCAGCTTGGGCAACTTGGTGAGACCTTGTCTCTACAGTAAGTCACAAAAACCCACAGGGCATGGTGGCGTGCATCTGTAGTTCCAGAAACTTGGAAGACTGAGGGGGAAGGATCGCCTGAGCCCAGCAGGTTGAGGCTGCAGTGGCCATGAGTGTGCCGCTACACTCCAGACTAGGCAACAGAGTGAGACTCCAACTTAAAAAACAAAGCAAAACAAACAAAAATAACCACTGGTATCATTTGACATAAATAAAAAATAACTAGAATGTTTACATGTAAGTCTCAGTGTATATGTGTCATTTTTTAATAGATAGAAAGAAGAATTTATCATATATTAATATATCTGTTGGATTTTGCAAAATAAAATCTTACAGATGTTATTGGATTTTGCAAAATAAAATCTTACAGATGTTTTCTGAATTAGGAAAAAAATGGATATTTGTGATGAGTTAGCAACAAATGGATCTCTGAGTAGAAGTCATTTACTCTAGGATGAGAAAAAAACTTGTTTCTGTTTCAGTAAAGAATTTAGTGTTTTAGATTTTATGCTGAGCAATTCTCCAAATACCAGCTCTTGTATTTGAAAAATTTCAATTATTTCACCATTTTATCTTATTCATTTCTTACCAAAGTTAAGAAAGTAACTATTTTATAAAAATTCTTCCATTTCTTTATGTAGGCAACAGTGAGTAGATTTTTATAACTGTGAAACAACCTGAATATGTATAATAAAAATTAGCCACATTCAGATTTGATCTTTCACATATCATGATTCAGGTCCTGGTGGTGTGCATGAAATTGAATCTTGGAAATATGCATTTTTATTTGCTTTATCCATACTATCCAAATTTAGAACATTTGTACCCGCTGATTCAGTTGCTGGAGTTTTGAATATGTATGTGTATGTGCATGTCTATAGTTTGTGTTATCTACATGACGTAGACTTAAAAAGACTATGTTTTGCCTTATCCCAACTACTACTGTTTAGGAAACAATGTTTTTTATATGTAGCAGTTATATATTTTTTTCTAATTCACACAAAAATATTAAAACATTAAAATTTAAACAGGTCAATGCAGACTTCTAGAATGAACGTGCTGAATACATTGGCATTCCTTCCTTTCTCTTCTTGGAAATCATTGAAAAGCCACAGTGATAGTCTATGCTTTAAAAACGGCTGAAAATTCCATTATCAGCAAAACAAGGGGCAGCTATAATCTTCAGACTCTGTATGAATTCTAAGGACTATCAGACTTAGCAGAGGTCAGACATGAGCTGTTTGGAGAGAATCCGAAACCAAAACTACAGGAAGAAACTGAGACAAGAGAACGCAGAGCTGTGTGTTGAGGGCTGCATTCTAAGGACAAAGCCACATTCCTTACTTATGAAAGAGGGGGGATTCATGGGGGAAACAAAGGTTGACACAAAGAATCAAGAGATAAGCCTTATTTACAGAAAGCAGTGCTTTCTTATGACAGAAGAGAAGAGAGAAGCTTTGCACCGTGAAAGTCATGTAAGACACAGTCTGGATTTCGCCAAGTTCATAGGAAACTAGAAAATATGGACATAAGAAACCCAACTTAATTTAATGATGAGGACAATAAAAGGAAATACAAAACTGAAAGGAAGGAAGGAAGGCTGAATAACTCATTAATATCAAAATTTTTTTCACAAAATCGCTTAATATTGCAACTATTCCATCAGCCACAAAAATTAATGCAGGAATTTCTACTATAAAAGGGATCACAAGGCAAAAACACAACATTCGAAAGGAGAAACAGGAAGATGATAAAGCATGAACAGACAGAGATCAAAATAAAGAGAGGAAAAACAAGTTCACCTCCAAAGTAGTAACAAATACAGAAGCAGCACCATGGAGAAGACTACTGCAGGAAACTCCTCAGAAAACACAATGAAAACAAAGCAAACTAACAAAATAATATTGAAATAAAGAGTTTGTTATGGGCTGAATATTTGTGTCCCACAAAATCTGTATGTTGAAATCTACTCTCCAGTGTAATGGTATTGGGGGACTGAGTGAGCCTTTGGGCGGTGATTAGGTCATGAGGGGTACACCCATGAGTGGGATTCGTACTCTTATAGCAGACATCTCGGAAAGACCCTTGCCCCACCCACCACATGAGGCCACAATGAGAGGGAGCTGTAAGACAACCTAGAAGAGGTCTTCACCATGACCAAGCCATGCTGGCAGCCTGATTTTGGACTTCCAGCCTCCAGAACTGTAAGAAATAAACGCCTGTTGTTTATAAGCCACTCAGTCTGCAGTACTTTGTTATAGCAGCCTTCATTGGCTAAGAAAGGTTAAAAGACTTCTATTTCCAACAGTAAGTTGGATTTGAAACTCTTAGTGACCATATCCTCTCAAATATAGGTAGTAGTTAGTCATAGTGGCTCATATTTGTAATACCAGCACTTTGGGAGACCAAGGAAAGAGGATCACTTAAGGCCAGGTGTTCAAGACCAACACCTGGGAACCATAAGAAAACTCAGTCTCTACAAAAAAGATAAAAGGGACGAGGAAAGAAAGAAAGGGAAGAAAGAAAGAGAAGAAGAAAGAAACAGGGGATTTATTTTTACAACAATGCTCAGTTGGCACGAAAATTAGAAATATGGAGAGCAGTCTTGCAAAAGGCGCAGGGCGTGAGCCCAGGTTCAGTTTTTGGGTCTGTCAGCACAACAGGAATGACAGGTTTGGGGATCTCAGCTAGGCAGTTTGTGGTGGTGGTCTGGGTAAGACATCCACAGTGGAGGCCTTGAAAGATCTGATGGATAAACTCCAAGTGTTAACTGGCACTGAGGGCCGAGTGTCTGTGGAAAAAACCAACTGTAGCCGGGCATGGTGGCATGCGTCTGTAGTTCCAGCTTCTTGGTAGATTGAGGTGGAAGAATCGTGTAAGCTCAGCGGGTCAAGGCTGTGGTGGCCATGAGCGTGCCACTGCATACCAGCCTAGGCGACAGAGTGAGACTCCAACTCAAAAAAAGAAAAAGAAAAAGAAAATGCCAACCAGTGTAGCAATCTGCCCACAAAGAATCCAGTGTTGATATTATTTTATCAGGCCCAGTCCCCAGAAACGCCACTCCATGCAGTGCTGAGATTTTGGCTGAGATGTCCCCGATCCTTCAGCCTGGTGAGTATCTTATTCTGAAAGAACCTGTAGAGACAGTGATGGTTAACTACAACAAAGTGAAGATAGCATTTAAACCGTGCTCAGCCCTGACTGTTTCTGGTCTTGTGGAAGTAAAAGAGCTGCAGCGGGTACCTCTAAGTCCGAAAGAGGTGCAGTCTCTCCAAGTACACCTGGGTTATAAAAGTGACAGCCTGCTGTCTGTTCAGATCAGAGGCAAAAAACCAACCTTTGAAGTGGGTTCTTCTAGTCAACTTAAGCTTTCCATCACCAAATGAAGCCTTCATCTTCCTTCAGTGAAACCTGCTGTGGACTCTGTTCTTGCCAAGCTGTGGACCCTCTCCGCCCATGATGTGGAGAACGACAGCATTGACTCAGATGAGCTGCTGGATCCAGAAGATTTGAAGAAGCCAGATCCAGCTTATCTCAAATCTCCTTCATGTGGGGAAAGGAAAAGTAGGAAGGCAGGTAAGAACTGCACCTGTGACCTCGCAGAAGACTTGGAAAACGAGAAGTCAAAAGAGCAGAAGACCTCCCTACCCAAGCTGGCTCTGGAAACCACTACCTGGGCGGTGCCAGCTGCCCTATCTTGGGATGTCAGCCCTCAGGCCTGGGGAGAAGGTGTTGCTGAGCACCAGCGAGCTCCACGTTGCCTAGGAGGAGCCCCTGTTGTCTCTCAGATCCCATCACTGTGCTCCCGCCTCTGGGTCTGCTTGCTGTTGAGAATCCATTTGCAGAATGGGTGCTCTGTAGACAGAGAGCAGTTGACTGGTGCGCAGTGGTGTGCAGTGCTGCTGTGGAGCAAGACTGAGGTGTAACGGGGCCTGGTTTCTGCACCTTGTGTTGAAAGGAGTGTGAGAAGCCCTTCTCCTGAAGTCCACACACTGGCCATTACACTTCTGAGCCCAGGTGTCCTTGGCACTCCATGACGAAGCTCCATGCTCAGCTCCTGTTCTCAGCTCAGCAGGGCTGTCACCTCCTTGCCTTGCAGAGTTGCTGCTTTACTCAGTATGCAGTTCTGGGTGACGTGAGTCAGGTGTCTGTGACCTCCTCGGATCACCAGAGGAACTAGTCACTTTGCTGTGATGCTCTTCAGTGTCCCACCCATTCACCCCCATTTTCCTGTACCATCTGTGTTCTGTCATTTCTGTTACTCTGCAGGTATTAAACTGGCATCCTTCTGCATATCTTAAGATTCTGAGCCGGGCTCGGTGGCTCAGCCTGTAATCCCAGCGCTTTGGGAGGCTGAGGTGAGTGGATTGCCTGAACCTGCGGGTTCGAGACCTGCCTGGGCAACTTGGAGA
>CAUYQG010133632.1:0-33671 GCA_963574415.1 Tarsius wallacei | reverse complement strand
TTTCGCAGCAACCTGGATGGAACTAGAGTCCATAATACTGAGTGACCTGTCACAGAAACAAAGATCTTAGTATCACATGTTCTCACTCATAAGTTGACCTTGAACAACTATCACAATACTATAAGAAAAGGATTGACAGTTTCGGGAAGCTATGGGAGGGGCAGGGAGGGGAAGGTAGGTGGGAATAACAGTAGTCGATATCTGTCTGGGGACAGGGGGGCACACCTCATCAACAAGGGTACCTGCACAATGCATATTTGTATACCTAACCCTTAACTGTACCCCACAATTTAAAAATAAAAAATATGTTAAAAAAAATAAAATCTTTCCCAGACATCCAATCCCTAAGAACTTATGCTGCCTTCTGACCACCTCTACAAGAAATGCTTAAGAAAGTATTAAACACAGAAGAAAAGGAGAAAACAACGACAATGTTCTTCACAAAAGTACAGGGAAAAGATGGAAAACACACACAATTCAACCCAAAAACCAAAGAAATGACAACAAATAAACAGGAACAACAACAACTCTATAAGTACCTCATGACAGGGAAAAACCACCACATTTCAATAATAGCCTGAATGTGAATGGACTAAATAAACCACTGAAAAGACACAGAATGGTGGACTGGATAAGAAACCATGACCCATTATTTGCTGTATCCAGGAGACTCATCTCACTACACGGGACACACACAGACTCAAAGTTAAAGGATGGAAAATGAGTTTCCAGGCAAGTGGGTCAAAAAAGCAGGCAGGAGTTGCAACCTTAATATCAGACAAAATAACCTTTAAACTATCAAAAATTAAAAAAGATCCAAAAGGACACTACATAATGATAAAAGGTTCAATCCATCCACAAGAAATGTCCATCCTAAACATATATGCACCCAACAATTGAGCACCAGCATTTATAAAACAACTACTAAATAAACTAAAAAAAGATATTGACTCTAACACTATTATGGCAGGGGACTTAAATAACCCACTGACAGTCCTGGATAGATCATCGAGATAAAAAATCAACAAGGATATCCAGAACCTAAACTTGACACTTGACCAAATGAACTTAATTGATACCTATAGATTATTCCACCCAACAACCACAGAATATACATTCTACTCATCACCACATGGAACATACTCCAAGATTGATCACATTTCTTGGCCATAAATCAAGCATAAGCAAATTCCAAAAACTTGAAATCTTGCCATGCACATTCTCAGACCACAGTGGAATAAAAATAAACATTAAAACCAAAAACATTTCTCCAAAGCCCACAAAGACATGGACACTAAACAGCATGATGCTGAACAATGGCTGGGTCAACACTGAAATCAAAGAAGAAATTGAAAGATTCCTGGAAACAAATGAAAATGAAGAAACATCTTACCAAAATCTCTTTGATGCCATGAAATCAGTTTTAAGAGGGGAATTTATATCAAGAAAATGGAAAGATCACAAGTGCAGAGCCTAGCAAAATCACCTAAAGGAGCCAAAAAGAAACCACCACAACCTCAACTTTAGTAGAAGAATCCAAATCACAAAAATAAGAGCCCAAATACAGGACATAGAGGACAAAATTATCATAGAAAACATCAACAAAACAAAAAGTTGTTTCTTTGAAAGAATTAACAAAATTGATGGGCCCCTAGCCAGAATGACCAACAAAAAGAGAGAAAAAACCCAAATAAACACAATCAGAAATACAAAAGATCAAATCACAACTGACCCCAAAGAAATACAAAAGATTATCAGAGATTATTATGTACAGCTATATGGAAACAAACTTGAACACCTAGATGAAATGGAGGACTTTCTCACATCACACAACCTGCCCAGGTTAAAACAAGAAGACACTGAGACACTAAGTAGGCCAATAACAACCCAGGAAATTAACTCTGTCATACAAAAACTACTTACAAAAAAAAGCCCTGGACCGATGGCTTTCAGCAGAATTCTACAAAACATACAAGGAGGAGCTGATACCAATCCTACTGAAAGTATTCCAGGCAATTGAGAAAGATGGAATTCTCCCCAAATCATTTTACGAAGCTAACATTACACTGATACCAAAACCGGATAAAGATTCAACAAAGAAAGAGAACTACAGGCCAATATCCCTTATGAACATAGATGCAAAAATCCTCAACAAGAGTCTAGCAAATTGGATCCAAAAACACAACTCAAATATCATCCATGATGACCAAGTAAGCTTCATTCCCAGGATGCAGGGCTGGTTCAGCATTTGCAAGACCATAAATATCATTAAATATATCAACAGATGTAAAAGCAAGAACCACATGATTAACTCATTAGATGCAGAAAAAGCTTTTGATAAAATCCAGCATCGCTTCTTGATAAAAATCCTGAAACATCAAGGTATAGAAGGAACATACCTCAAAATAATAAGTGCCATCTATGACAAACCCACAGCTAGCATATTGCTAAATGGTCAGAAACTAGAATCATTTCCCCTGAAAACTGGAACAAGGCAAGGTTGTCCACTTTCACCCCTCTTGTTCAATATTGTGTTGGAAGTGCTAGCTCAGGCAATTAGACAAGAGAAGGAAATCAGGGGTATCCAAATAGGAAAAGAGGAAGTCAAGTTATCCCTTTTTGCTGATGATATGATCCTATACCTTGAAAATCCAAGAGAATCTGTCAAAAATCTGCTTGCACTGATAAAGGACTTCGGGAATGTCTCAGGGTAAAAATAAATGTGTAAAAGACAGTTGCATTACTCTACACCAACAACAAGCCAGCAGAGACCCAAATAAAAAGCACAATCCCATTCACAATAGTCACCAAAAAAATAAAATACCTCGGCATCTTCCAAACCAGAGAAGTGAAAGACCTTTACAATGAAAATTACAAAACATTGCTTAAAGAAATCCAAGAAGACACAAACAAATGGAAAAATATTCCATGCTCATGGATAGGAAGAATCAGCATTTTTAAGATGGCCATCCTATCTATCAAAGGCAATCTACAGATTCAACGCAATACCCGTTAAGTTACCAACATCATTCTTCTCAGACCTAGAAATAATAACACAGAAATTCATATGGAAACATAAATGACCACGAATAGCAAAAGCAATCCTTAGCAAAAAAAAAAATAATAAAAAAAGCAGGAGGTATCACACTTCCAGACTTCAAACTTTACTATAAGGCTACAGTAATCCAAACAGCCTTGTATTGGTGCAAGAACTGGCATATAGACCAATAGAACAGGATAGAGTTTCCGGAAACAAAGCCTCAATTCCTCAACCAACTCATCTTTGACAAAGCCTCCAACAACAACAACTGGGGAGAGGAGAACCTATTGAGTGCTGGGAAAACTGGCTGATCACATGCAGAAGATTGAAACAGGACCCCTACCTATCACCATACACAAAAATTAACTGTAAACGGATCAAAGACCTGATTGTAAAACCTCAAACTATAAGAATCTTAGAAAGTGCAGGAGACACCCTTATGAAAATTGGAACTGGGAACCAATTCCTATTCAGAACCCTAAAGGCTAATACCTTAAGAAATCAGACAGACAAATTAACGAGCTCTGAAAAGGAAAAGAAACTATCAAGAGAGGAGGGAGACAGCCCATAGAATGGGAAAATATATTTGCCAACTGTTTATCTGACAAAGGCCTAACATCTAGGATCTACAAGGAACTCAAACATGCTGAAAGGAAAAAAAAACAAGCTGCCCCTTTAAAAAGTGGGCAAAAGACATGAATAGACACTTCTCAAAAGAAGTTATATGGGCAGCCAACAGACACATGAAAGTGCTCAGCATCACTCATCATCAGAGAAATGCAAATCAAAACCACACTGAGACACCACCTAACCCCAGTAAGAATGGCCATCATTAATAAAACAAACAACAACAGATGCTGGTGAGGATGTGGAGAAAAAGGAACGCTTCTACACTGCTGGTGGGAATGCAGACTAGTACAACCTCTTTGGAAGACAGTGTGGCGATTTCTGAAAGAACTAGAAATTAACCTTCCATATGACCCAGCAATTCCCCTATTGGGAATATACCAGGAGGAACTCAAATTATTCTACAAAAAAGATACCTGCACATGTATGTTTGTTGCAGCTCTATTCACAATAGCAAAAACATGGAACCAACCATGTTGCCCATCCAAGCTGAACTGGATTAAAAAAAATGTGGAACATATACACAATGGAATATTATGCAGCTATATAGAAGGACAAATATATGGACTTTGCAGCAACTTAGATGGATTTGGAGTTGATCATACTCAGTGATTTATCACAGAAACAAAGAACTGAGTCCCATATGTTCTCACTCATAAGGTGACCTTGAACAATTATAATGCTATAAGAAAGTGATTGGCAGTAGTGTAAAACTGTCAGGGGAGTGGGGGGGTGGGACTGGCAGTTGAGGGAAACTGCTAGGGAAGGGAGGGGCATACCTCATCAACAAGGGTACCTGCATGATTAATGTTTATATACCTAACCCTGAATTGTACCCCACATCTGTATAACAAACGAATTAATTAAAAAAAACAATTATAAGTTAATTGTTATAAATAAATAAATGAAGGAGAGCATTACACTAGGACATGAATACCAAGAGCAAGGAACACTGGGGCAGCCTTGGAGGATGGCTATCCCAGTGCCTGTGCTGAACCAGTTGTTAAGTACAGTACTGCTCTGAGATCCAGACTGCAGGGAGCTTGTCATTTGACTACACCTTGGAGGCTTTACTCCTGCCCTCTTCCAGCCTCATCTCTCTGCAATGGCCAAGAGTCTAGTGAGTGAAGGAAATGTGCACATTCAAAGCCCATACCTCTCTCCCCCAAACATGCTCCAGGTACCCGGGGTCCTGAATTTGTTGCCCAAGAGACCCCAAGCTTCAAGAAGCCTGTAGACTCCTCTTCACTGGTTTTGTGCTTCTGAGGGTTGAATGTATTGCATTTGCAATAACTGTGGCAGATCAGGATGCTGTGTGAAATATTTTTCCAGGTCTTATAGATCATATCTGATCTCATTTACTTCAAATGCCTACAGCAATAGTTTATTTGAGTTGCTACTATAACCCAGATAATAGTGGTATTGTGTTATGCTGGCCGTTACACTCTGACCCCTTTTTGTTTTCTTCAAAGTAAGGTGAGTCTCTCTCTGAGAATTCCCCTGTTAATATTCTATTTTCCAAAAGTAGCAATAAAACTGTTTTTGAATGAAGAGGTTAAGAATGTTTAGATGCCAAGAGGCACATTTTAACAGGTTTCTAGGTTCTTTGTAGTTTCCTTGGTCTTTGCTCTATGGAAAACTGAAGAGAAACTGTTCTGTAGCCTATCTCAGTCTATACGTAATGGGGTGAAAAATCAAATAGGACATTCACAATCAGACCTGACCATTTTCAGCGAAGTAAAATATTCTAAAGAAGGGTTGTACTGATTTTAAAGGGGTTCCACACAGGTGTGCCCAATCCAGCTGATGGCCGGAAGCCTCCAGGTGGCTATTTGTAAGGGGGAAAAGTGGTCTTCAGTGAGAGGATTTGTTCACAGAATACAGGGAGAAAGCAAGATATGTGGGAGAGAGGGTAGATGCTCTTGAGTGTTGGGAGAGAGGCAGAATGATTGGCTGTTATACTTTAGCCTTTCCAAGATCTTTGGTCCATTAGTCCAAGCCCTACACAAGATAAAGCTGAAGAGGGCACTTCTGAACCCACAGACAGCACTGTTTCTGTGCTTGGGTAACAAAGTGTGAGAGGGAATAAGGAAGGGGCAGAGGTGATAGACTAGATGTTTAAACTGGGCCACCTGTAATTTTTGTAACATTTGTAAGGTTCTGGACAAGAGTACAATCTAGGGCTTACATGCCTGTGTAAAACATTTGAAAAGTTTAGAACAATTAATAGACTGTTAAATGAAACATCTTCCCTGCCATGGCAAATGTACTATCCTGATGACCAAAAGACCAATTTCAGATTTAGAATATTTGATATATTTAAGAGTTTTTTTTTCTTACTTAGTTTACCAAGAAAATTTTAAAATATAAAGCTGTCAGTAACAGATATATATCAGGAATAATTGGGTGATACTCAAGACAACACATCAGACACCTAAGGTCTCCGGGACTGTCCTCTGCTGGGCCTAGTGTATTTGTTTTCTATTACTAAATAAGAAAAACAAATCACTACACAAATGATATGCAAATCAAGCTAACATAATGTATCATAACATAATCATGGGTCAACTTTTCCATACTCTATTGTTTAGAAGGAAGTCAAAAGAGAAGAGGATTATAGAAGAATGTGATTACAAGAGGATGGGGATTATTTGAGGGTCAGATTAGGGTCTGTCCACAATACTTGGACTCCTCAAAGTTCTGTTCCAGAGATGTGGGGAGACCAGAGCCACTCTGAGCTCCATCCCTCACATCAAGAGGCTTTTATATATAATATATATACATATATGTGCATATACATATATGTCATATATGCTCATATACATATACATATATGTATATGCGCATATATATAGACTTTTACATATATATATAATAAATACTGAAGCCCACCTGTCCCCTGTTCCTTGCATACAGCCTATAACTCTTGGTCAGTTTTAAGTGTTGAGCATATATACATTGACAGTATACTTACTTCTCAGAAGCACAGACCCGGTGAAGAGGAGCCTTCAAATCTCTTGGGGCCTGAGGGCACTTGGGAAACAACTTCAGGGTTCCAAATACCTGGAATAACTTTGGGAGTAGGGGACATAGGCTCTGATTGTGCAAATCCCCTTCACCCCAAACACTAGACTCTGGGCCGCTTGCAGTGAGGCAAGGCTGGAAGAGGGCAGGCATGGAGCCTCTAAATATAAGGCCCATGACAAGCCCTGTCAAGACTGGGTTAGTGAAGTTCTGGGAGGTTAAGAAGAATTTATGGTAAAGGAAAGAGCACAAGATTTTAGTGTGGAAAGAGTTATATCCCTGAATTATCTCATAAAAAATGTTTAAAAACATTGAAAACTGTCACTATAAATTATGAGTACATGTGTATGTAGTAAAAGGAATGCATGATGATGATGATGCATGTGTTGCATGCACTAAGTCATGTAAGAGAATGATACATACTTTGTTTAAGGTAGTGGCTGTGGCTTGTGAAGACAGAAGTTAGGGAATTTAATTGGGGAAAGGTACATGGTAGGGTTCAACTGTATTTGTAGTGTTATATTACTTGAGTGATGGGTACATAGATGTAGTATTCTATATTCTTTTGTGTATGTTGGCAATATTTCCTAAAAATGAGAAATAAATATTTAGAGAGGAAAGGGAGAAAATTTGCCTAAAACTTGAAATCTTTTTAAGAAAAAAATGAAATAGGTGACTAGAGCAGAGGATCAGAGACGGGGAAAGGGCAGAATTTTGAGGGTAGAAGGCCTTGTTTTACATTTACATAAGTTTACCTCAGTACTCTATGGATAGCCTTAATACCTTTTCTCATATTCTTTGGTAGTACAACTGTTTTGTCATTCTTTTATGAGAAGGTCAGTTGGTGCAGCCACAAGGGGAGACAGAGGAGAGGCCCAGGAAAAAAACAAAGTATATTATACAAGGCATGCCATGCCACTCAGAGTCACATGGAAAATACACTAGAGAGGTCAGAAGGCAGAAGACAGGAGGAAGTGACCCTTTGGAGGGCTCTAAACTATAGGAGTGGTTTCTAATTGCCTGGGACCTAGTCCTCAAGGGAGAGGAATATTGCTTCCTGGGGTGTAAAAGCCAGATAGAGGACGTATGGCTGTGGATTGGTTAGTTTGCATATCAAAGACATGCTCTGGTTGAGCCCATCGTTATCTCTGAGAATTGACTAGCTCAGGGTGAGGTAATCTCTCCCCAGCTAGTAAGGTTTTTCTTATAGATGTCAGAACATCATAATATACAGAAAATTTAAAAATTAAAAATGTTAATAAAATTGGTCCTCTGATGTTTTGGCATCATATTATAAAACTTTGGGGTGATAATAGTGAAGATTTTTAAAAAGTAGGACATAAATTGCCCCAAATAGCATAGAAAATATTTTATTATTAGGTAAGAAAGGAGGAGCACAAGTAGAAGTACAAGGAATCTCTACCAGCCAGTCCATAACTAAGTTTCTCATTTATATGGTATTAACCAAGTAAAATAGATCTGAAACTTTTGTGCTCTCTAACAATACCTTGGTGGAATTGTAAAGTGTGTTAGGTCAGGATGCCAGGTCTCGAAGGTTGAAGAATGTGAAATGATACATTAGTAAAGTATATGTAACTATTAGTAATATTGCATGTTTGCATGTAACACAGGGGAAGGAGTGGTTACCGCTGGAGTCACAGGCAGGAAGACATGCTGGAAATCTAAAGGGAAGTTAATAGGAGAAGGCACCAAGGAGTAACTGGTCCTTTCTCCAGGGGGTCATGAAGTTGACTAATAAGAGGCAGATGCCTCTTGGGTAAAGATTATCCATTAATTTTTAGAGTGGTACAGATAATAGCAACCTCAACCAGATTTCTCTTTAGGCATAGGAGTTGCAAGGGAGAAAGAATTTCTTTTCTTACCCATCTCTAGGCCCATGGCCAAGACACCTATTTAAAAAAGCATATTAACAAGAGAAAATAATACAAATTTATTTAATGTAAGTTTTATGTGACACAGGAGCATTCAGAAATGAAGACCCAAAGAAACAGGGAAACCGGTGTATTTTTATGCATAGGTTTGATGAAGAATGGATAGTCATGTAGAAGTATGATTGGACAAAGGTGATACCTGTTAATTGTCATTTGGAAGTACAATTTGTAAATGATGAATATATAGCCACCAGAACCCAGAAAGTATTAAAAGTTGTTGGATTTATATATCCTTAATGATTGTGTCCAAAGAGCCTTCTTGAAAGAGAATGCTGTTAATGTAAAGTCTTACTGATGTTCCTGAAAAAAGATAGATGCAGTTAAGATCTTGTCTCACTCATAAGTGGACCTTGAACATCTATCATAATACTATAAGAAAAGGATCAACAGTGGTGGGACTCTATGGGGGGGGACAGGGAGGGCAAGGGTGGTGGGATTAATGGTAGTCAATATCTGTCTAGGGACGGGGGGGACACCCCTTATCAGGAAGGGTGCCTGAATGATGCATATTTGTATACCTAACCCTTAACTGTACCCCACAATTTTAGAATAAAAAATATGTTTAATAAAAAAAAAAAAAAAATTGAATGAAGGGCTTAACAACAGAAAATAAGTACTTAACATTCTCAGCTCCCTCTAGCTTCTTTTTCAAACTCATCTGCTCTGCCTACCAGTAGATATTCACTACATATCATGCTTAAATTGGTTTGGTCTGGGTAGAAATCTTAGTAACCACTGTAAGAACCAATTTTCTTTTCAAGGAGTGTCAATTCAGGAAACTTACGTAGGAGCATTTTGACTAGCTGCATTTTCCACTTTCAACATAAAAATAGGATTATTGAGCCCCAAAGAAAATCTTACATTAAATCAATAAATAACTTAATTGATTGTCATTGGAAAAATTGACCCTATAAAAATGTTACCACAGAGACACTTTTCTGATTTTTTTTTATTAGTTCAACTTCTGTAGTGTCTTAGATTACAAACCATGTTCACAGACATAACCTGTTTTTATTGTTGTTATCGTTTCCATGTTCCAGAGGGGAAACTGAGGTTTAGAGGTAAAATGACTTTCCCAGGGAGAATGGTGAGTTGGCAGCAAAGCTGGGCCTAGAAATAGTTATGGAATGTGTATTGGAGATCATAGAAATCAATTCACGAATGGAAGAAATGTGTTCTATTTTGTTCCTAACTTCCCCTACCATGACTGTAGAGTTTCCTCTCCTCTTCACTCTATGTATTTGGGGTGCAAAGGGTGAGGTATGGAACTGAAATCTTTTGTTTACTCATTGGGATTTGGGTGCTTCCTGCTACCCTGGAATCTCTGTCTCCTCCCAGGAAGTGGTCACCAGCGCCATCCTCTGGTTCTGCCTCTAAGGTTTACCCTGTTAGGCTGGGGCAAGTGACTGTTTTGAGGGTTTTTCCCTACCATTCCTTTACTTCCTATGATTTTAAGACTAGGATTCTATTTTGATGGCCATATTGAGAAATCAGGTAGGCAGGAGGCTCGTAGTCTCTGTCGTTGGTGTAGAACTTGTACTACTGCAAGTTCAGTTAAGTTGCTGATACTTAGACCATCCATTACCTTTGATTCCAGATAATATGCACGTGTCATTAGCTGAGGCCCTGGAGGTTCGGGGTGGACCACTGCAGGAAGAAGAAATATGGGCTGTATTAAATCAAAGTGCTGAAAGTCTCCAAGAATTATTCAGAAAAGGTAAGTTGGTTTGTTTTTGTTTTTTTGAGTACTGGGTAGCTAAAATACAGATACAGATTCAGAGATCAGATTTTTGTTTCGGTATTCCTGTGCCTTTGGCAGAGTGTGGAAAGGAATACTTTCTCTTAATCTCTCTTACGGCTGAAAAAGCTCAGATCTTGTCTACACTCATTTGAACATCTTCTATCGTCTGATACTGTATCAGGCACTGAAAATGTAATGGTGATTGAAACCAAAAATACTCCCTCTTGGCTTAGAGCACAGTTCAGTGTGGAAAATAACTATTACCAAAATATTTATGATGTATAAACAAATGTAAAATATGTAATCATGACAAGGGCTAAAAAGGAGGGATTCAGTTACTCTATGAGAACCTATAATTGGAGAATTTTACTTGATTATGTGGAAGAAAAGGAATGTTTCCCTGCAGAAGTCACTCCCAAGCTAAGACCCGAAAGAAAAATTAACCAGGTAAGAGGGAGGGAAAACAATGTTCCTGGCAGAGAGCATAATCTATGTGTTCCTGTTATTTTAAATTGGGACAGTATAGCATAAATGAGTAGTTCAGTGCTTCCCTATAGAGGTGGCGACTTGGTCCACGTTGTTAGAGTCATCTTTTGGTTGTCCAAAAATATTTGATATTATGCTGAAAGTTGCACATAAGGATAGTGTTTGCCAGAACCTATTTAGAATAGCAGGTGAAAAAGTCAATTTTTATCTAAAGGAAGACTCAGTCTCTAAAATTGATTTGAATTAATGAATCAGGCACAAAAAATTTGACAGAAATGGCTGAGGATGGAGGTTAGTGATAGTTCTCCAAGTGTGGTACCTGGATCAGCAGCATTAGCATCACCTGGAACCTTGTTAGAAATGCAACACTTAGGTTCACACTAGATACCCACCGAATGAGAAACTCTGAGAGTGTTCTAGCAGTTTGTGTTTTAGCAAGCCAAGAACATTCTGATGCATGCTAAATTTTGAGAAACCAGTTATAGGTTAGAATTGCTAAAGACCAGGAGCCATGGAAACTTCTTTGAAAAGTTGTAGGGTTAGCCACTGGTTGAGTACAGGGAAGTTTTGAGCCCAGAGGAAGAGTGTTTGGGGACAGATGCTAAAACTTTGTTGTTGATGTTGGGTTTTTTTTACCAATTCAGGGACAGGTACATGACCAAAATGGTGTTAGGGACCATTCGTAGCTGCTATAACCTAGATGTTTGAAAAACTTTGATTAGAGTTAGGATTAACCTAAAGAAAATGAGATTCATTTGATCTAATACCACTTAACCAGAAATCTGGCTATTTTGAATAATCTCTGTTGCTTTGTTTGCTTCACTTTAATTTTTCAGAAAATTTAAAAGTATAACCACTCAGAGTGTAGAGAAGGAGCCGTGCTCCAAAGGTGGTGGTGTAGGAAAGACATGTTGGCGGCATTGCTCAGTTAATTAACATAGTCAGTTAGCAGTGAAGAAACTTCTCCTCCGTGTACGGGACTGTGTGAAAGATTCAAATAAGTAGGTGTCACTGTTGCCCTCAAGGGACTTATTCAGATATGTGCAAAGTTTGCCATTTGAAACAGCGTGCCAGATAAGTGACAGAGACAATAGGCACTACAGATGTTTGAAGGAGGGAGAGAGAATACCTCTTTTTATTCTCTTTTTATTTTAGGATCACTGCCTAGGCCATGACTCACAGAATATTAAGCATCTTGCATACTGTAGGTACCCAAGGGATTGTCCTTGTTTCAAATTTCATAATGTTAATAGACATTGAATGTCTGAATGTAAAGTTCTTGTTACTGAGGAACAATTATTGCACAACATATGGCACATTTCAATAAAGAGACTTACCAGACGTGTTATAAAACTAATTGTGAGTAGCTGGGTGCGGTGGCTCATGCCTGTAATCCCAGCACTTTGGGAGGCTGAGGCAGAAGGATTGCTTGAGGTCAGGAGTTCATGATCAGCCCAGGTACCACAGTGAGATCTTGCTGCTACAGAAATAAAAATAAAATTAGCCAGGCATAGTGGCTTGTGTCTTTAGTTCCAGCTACTTGGGAGGCTGAAGCAGAAGGATTGCCTGAGCCCAGGAGGTCACAGCTGCAGTGGCCGTGATTGTGCTACTGCACACCAGCCTGGGAGTGAGACTCCTACACACACCATGGCCCCGGCCTAATTCACAGAGTAGTATTGGTTATTACTAACGGAGAAATTAAATTTGGTGTCTTTGGCAGTTTGAAGATTACCAATTATTTTGATTACAAATCAGAAATTTCTATTTATTTGGAGGAAATAAATGCTTATTTGATTTAATTTATCTGAAATCTATCATGTTTCTTTTCTTTTCTTTTCTTTTCTTTTTTCTTTTTAAGTGGAGGTTTCTGTCACCCGGGCTGGAGTGCAGTGGCACAATCATGACTCACCACGGCATCAACCTCCTGGGCTCAGGTGATCCTTCCACCTCAGCCTCCCAAGTAACTGGGACTAAAGGCATGTGCTACCATGCCTGGCTAATTTTTTTTTATTTTCTGTAGAGACAAGCTCTTACCACATTGCCCAGGCTGGTCTCGAACTCTTGGGATCAAGCAGTCCTCTTGCCTCAGCCTCCCAAAATGCTGGGATTACAGATCTGAGCTACTGCACCTGGCCTGATAATAGACTTTTGATTGCTGCTTCTGTCTCATTACTTGTTATTGATCTATTTGGGTTTTGGATTTCTTTATAGTGCAATCTTCTCTATCAGTTGTCATGTATCCCTTTCAATCTCTGATTTTATTTATTTGGGTCTTCTCTCTTCTTCTTAATTAGCCTGGCTAAAAGTTTGTCGATTTTGTTTGTCTTTTTAAAAAACCAACCGGCTAGGCACAGTGGCACACACCTGTAGTCCTAGCTGGTTGAAAAGCTGAGGCAGGGGGATTAGTTGAAGCCAGGAGTTTGAGTCTTTAGTGCAGTGTGCCCGAGAATAGTCACTGCACTTCAGCATAGTCAACATAGTGAGTCCCTATCCATTAAAAACAAAAAACCCATGCTTTCATTTTGTTGATTTTTTTGGTATTGTTTTTGTAATCTCAATTCATCTATTTGTCTGTTTCTTTGTTGATTTTCTGTTTAGATGATCTGTCCAGTGCTGAAAGTGGCTTGTTAAAGTCCTCAGCTGTTATTGTATTGATGTCAACCTCTCTCTTTAGTCTCAGTATTTGTCATATATATGTAGGCGCTCCAGTGTTGAGTGCATATTTATTTAGAATCGTTATATTTCCTTGCTAAATTGACCCCTTTATAAAATGACCTTCTTTATTTCTTTTTACAATTTTTTCTTGAAATCTATTTTATCTGATGTAACTACTCCAGCTGCCTTTTGGTTTTCATTTGGTTGGAATATATTTTTCCATCTCTTTATTTCCAGTCTATTTGTGTCTTTATAGGTAAAGTGAGTTTCTTGTAGGCAGTATGTGATTGAGTCTTGTTTTATTATCCATTCTGCCACTGTATGTCTTGGTTTGAGACTTTGGTCCATTTACATTCAGCATTATTACTGATATGCAAGGAGTCGCTACTGTCATTTTGTTATTTGTTTTCTGATTGTTTTGTTGACCCTGTCTTCCTTTTTCCTTTGTGTAAAGGTGATTTTTCTCTGATAGTATGTTTTAATTTCTTGTCTTTTATTTTTGTATATCTATTATAGGTTTTTGTTTTGTGGTTGCCATGAAACTTGCAAATAACATCTTATAGCCAATTATTTTAAACTGAGGACAACTTAACTCTGATTACAAAATAAAAATAAAAACCAAAGAGGCAAAGAGAAAATAAAAACTCTATGCTTTAACTCTGTCTCCTTTATTTTTAAAATTTTTTTAATATTTATTTTTGTATTATCTTTCTTTAAGTTGTAGTTATTATTTTTATTTTTGATAGTTTTGTCTTTGTACTAAAGATATAAGTTGTTTATATACCACTATCACAATGTTAGAGTACTTTGTATTTGTTTTTGTACTTTCACCAGTGAGTTTTATGCCTTCAGATGATTTTTTTGTTTCTCATAAACATTCTTTTCTTCTAGATTGAAGACCTTCCTTCAACATTTATTGTAAGACAGTTCTGGTGTTATGAAATCCCTAAACTTTGGTTTACCTGGGAAAGTCTTTATTTCTTTGTCATGCTGGACTTGCAAAGACCCCAAGAGGGAAGACACTGTGTCTGAGAGGCCAAAGAAATGACCTGGAGACAACAGACAAGAGCTTTATTTGGGACTTATATGGAAGATAGTCTAGGGTGGTTAACTGGACAGGAAAAAAACACTTCTGATTGTAAAAGACCCACAGATTATATAGCATTTTATATAGGGTGGAGTACATGGTTGTATGGAAAAAGAGTAGGGTTTCCAGTATGCAGATGTAGTGTGAGAAGGCACTTATACATACATCTCATGTACACAAAATGGCTGTGAATTCTCTCTACAGGTGGGATCTTAGTTCATTATAATGAACTAAAGGTAACCAAAGGTTATGGCATTGATCCAGGCATGCCTAATCTGGTCTGAACCAGCCCAGTGGGCCAGCTGCCTTAAGGAAGAGTGCATGAGAACATTCACTATGCACAGCTGTGATCAGGAGCGTGAAGAACACTTCACCCCTAACCTCAGAATGACCTGCATGCCTAGACTGGACCCTGAGGGGAAGGTAACATACTGGGTTGGCTACTCCCAGAAGCCCTTCCCAGACTCCAACCCCCTGCTTGGGGCCATATTCAGAGTGCACTTGTGTTATCACTGTGTGTCACCCTCCATTCTCCTTCATGTTTGAAGGATAATTTTGCTGGATATAAGATTCTAGGTTGGCAGTTCTTATCTTTCAGCACTTTGAATATGTTGTTCCACTCCCTCTTGGCCTATAAGGTATCTACTGGAAATTCTGCTGCCAGATGTATCAGAGCTCCTTTATATGTTATTTGCATCTTGTCTCTTGCTTCTTTTAAGATTCGTTCTTATCCATGACCTTTGAGTGTTCGATTATTTCATGCCTTCAGGTAGTCTTATTTGGAATGAATCTTCTTCATGTTCTTTATCTTCTTGTACCTGGATATTCTTTTTGTAGGTTTGGAAAGTTCTCTGTTATTGTTACTCTGAATAAACTTTCTACCCCAATCTCTCTCTCTCTACATCTTTTTTAAGGCCAATAACTTTTAAATTTTCCTTTTTGATACTATTTTCTAGATCTTGTAGGTGTGCTTCATTCTTTTTTATTTTTAATTTTTTTCCCTGTGATTGTATATTTTCATATAGCCTGTCTTTGAGCTCAGTAATTCTTCTCTTCCTTCTCCTTGATTCATTCTGCTGTTGAGATACCCGGGTGCATTTTTCAGTTGTCCATCGAATTTTTCAACTCCAGAATTTCTGCTTGATTTTTTACTTATTTTAATCTCTGTCAAATTTCTCTGATAGAATTCTGATTTCCTTTTCTGTGTTATCTTGAAGTTTGTTGAACTTCCTCAGAACAGCTATTTTGAATTCCCTGTTTGAAAGGTCATATATCTTCATCACTCCAGGATTTGTCACCGGTGCCTTATTTAATATGTTTGGTGGGGTCTTGTTTTCCTGGGCGTGCTTGATGTTTGTTAACATTTGTTGATGTTTGGACATTGAAGAGTTAGGTATCTATTCCAATTTTTGCATTCTGGTCTTGTTTGTACCCATGTTTCTTGAGAGGGTTTTCCATGAATTCAAAGGGAAGTGAGTGTTGTGACCTAAGGCTGAAGTCACTGTAGCCATTTGAGCACCAGGAGATGCCCTAAGCCCAGGTACTTTATGACACTTGCAGACTCCGAGATGAACAGTCTTGGTGGACCTGGGTAAGATAAGAGAGAATATTCTCTGGCTACCAGGCAGTCTTTTGCTCTCTTCATTCTCTTTTCCCCAATCAGAAGGAGTCTGTCTTTGTGCTGGTCTGCCTGAAGTTGGGAGAGAGGTGATGCAGGCACTCAGAGTCTCACCTGAATTCTTTTAGACCAGCACAGTACTTGGGCTCACCTAGTAGGACCCATGGACACTGCTGCTTGACTACCACTGATGTTAATTAAAGGACTGTGACCACTGTAGCTAGCAGGTAGTAAATCTTGCTGGGTCTAGGTCTGTCTCAGCGGGGGAACAGAGTCCCTTCTGGCCCAGTATAGTTCTAGAGATGCCATCCAGGAGAAAAGACCTGGAATTGGGCTTCAGGAATCTGCCTGGTGCTTTATTTTACTATGGTCAAGCTGGTTTCCAACTTGCAAGACAAAGTCCTCCATACTCTTCTTTCTTTACCCCAAGTGGCAGGTGTCTGTCCCAGAGCTACACAACCTGGAGTTAGGATAGTGTGGTGCAGGTACTCCCTTGGCTGCCACAATTGGTGTCACATTTGATTTTATCCCAAGACTTCCACTTCTGAGACCAGTGCAGCACCAGGACTTGTTCAAGGACTACAGTTTGCCACTCAAATTTATTCCATGCCTCAGGCCACTATAGTCAGCCAGTGGTGAAGCTGGCTGGGTTATCTATTTCCTCCCGCTGGAGTGGAGATTCCTCTCTGGCCCAGCCTGATCTGCATGCTCTCTCCATGAACAATGGCGGAATTCAGCCTGTGTGGTGTTCTGCTGTGACAGGGCTGCACTGAACTCTATTGCAAAGTCTCACATGCACTTCACTCATCCTCCTCCAAGCATACAGACTCTCTCTCCTTGCTTTGCCGCCTGGAGTTGCAGGAAGGGTGGTGCAGTCAATGTAAGATTTTTTCCTACCCTCTTCAGTGCCTCTTTTCTTGATACTGTGTTCAAACCAGTTACTTGATTGCTCACTTGATTTTTGTTTGTTTTTATGAAGGTGCACCTTTTTTTTAAAAGAGGAAATTAGTAAACTAGACAATAGTGCTGAAGAGATCACTTGGATATTAAAAATGTGAGGGAGTTCAGGTTTGTGGAGCATTGAATTTGAAGGTCCAACATACCTCTAATACAAGTTCCAGAAGGAAGGCCAAAAGGATAGAAAACAAAATGATTAA
The DNA here is from genome assembly GCA_963574415.1 of Tarsius wallacei. Lineage (NCBI taxonomy): Eukaryota > Metazoa > Chordata > Mammalia > Primates > Tarsiidae > Tarsius > Tarsius wallacei. The sequence goes on along the minus strand of CAUYQG010133632.1, from coordinate 16,284 downwards.
TTGAAATATAATAGCTGAGAATTTTTGAGAACTGATAAAATATATAGATCCTCAAATTCTAGAAGTTTAAGTCATAGTTGAAATAAAAATCTATCTATACCTAGATTCATGAGATTGGTTACTGTAAACTAGGTAAGAATTTTAAAGCAATCAGAGAGAAAAAGAAGACTGAATTACCTACCCAAAAAAAGAATTAGGCTAATAACAGACTTAAAAGCATCAATAACATCAGAATTTGGTAGAATTAATGAAATTCTTTAAACTGTTTACTTATTTTTAAAAATCTCAAAACTGCTGTGAGAATATTTCATAATTATTTTAAGAAAAAAGAAAAAATATCAATAAAACTCAACCTAGAATATCCTGTTTAATAGAACTATCATAAGCAGCATATATAATTTAATATTTTCTAGGAGCCACATTAAAAAGGTAAATTAATGTCTGTAATATATTTTATTTAATCTATTAAAAATCACTTCATATGTAACCCATATGAAAAATTATTAATAAGATGTACATTTTATTTGTACTAAGTTGTCAAAATCTATGTTGTACTCATAACTTATATAAATTCAGACTCTAAATTTTATCAAAAATGTTTCAATTTTATAAAATATACAAATGAAAAAGTAGACTCGTAAGTTGCAAGCGTACTTAAAAGTTTTTCAATTTTTGATTAAGTATTCATTTTACAATTACAATTAAAATAAATAAATAAATCCATTCCTCAGTTACAGTAACCACATTTCAAGTTCCTCAAAGCCACATGTGGCTAGTGGCTACTGCATTGAGATGTGCAAATAGAATTTGGTTTCTTGCTCAACTTTGGTTCAAGATTAAGGTCAAAAGAAAACATTTTCATATGAAAGCTGGGAGTACTTACCATCAACAAACCCTCATTGAAGAAATTACTAAACGATGTATTTTACAAAAAAGAAAATGTAAAGAAGGAAGAAAAAGTTTCAAGTAGGAACAGTAAGCGAAAAAATTAGTCAACTTGATGGTCGATCTAAACAATTATAATTGCATTCTAAACAATAATAATAATGATACCAAATTTAAAAATTACCAAAATAATGTGAGACCTAGTGTAGATGATAGGAATTAAAGCAGTATAAGGGTTTGATTCTTTTCATGAGAGTTATAGAGATGTTGACTTTAGAGTTTGCATAGTCCATATCCTTACAGTTTTTAAGGAGAATCACAAAGCAAAAAGAAAACATAAAACTTCCAATCTGGTAAAACGAAAGGAGGATAAGCAATATGATTAAAGTATAAGAAGGAAACAAAACATGTGCTTTAAATGGAATGCCTTTTTATTTTTAAGGAAATATAGAAAGTTTTTATGAATTAAAAGTATTTGAGTAAATCTTTGTATAATGTATACAACTTTTAAAAGACCAATCCTAACTAGTTCTTGTATCTGCCTCCTAATGATCTATGGTTATAATTTTGTTGATTAAGAGGGTGTACCAGTTGTCTTGACATGCCGCATCTTGCCCTGCATTCATGAGTCCAGAATTAACAGGTTCTTCAAGTTAAATGTGTTTGAACCCGATAAAATTACCCCATCTGTTCCCTGGAAACAAACTATAAAACATGAAATTAAATTTAATAATCTAGCATTCGTAAAGTGAATGATGTAGGTTGTTTGTGAGTGAAACACTTGGAGTAAACACTAGTTCCCCACAAACACAGTCAATACGCTGTGTTTTAATTTAAAATCATTTGGACTTTAGATATTCTAAACAGACAATTGTATAAATTTAAATAACCACAGTTAGAGGAGAAAGTTGCTACAGGTCATGCTCTCTAGTCCCATCTGTGGTGAGAAATATAATTTTATTCACTGTGTTTGTTGTTTTAATTTTTATCCTTCACATAGATTTTATTAGTGTTGAGATAGAACATATACAGCCTACAGTATTATTCTTAATTGTGCAGCCTGAATTTTATGAAAGTACACACTCATATAGCCACCACCCATCTTAAGATGGCAACATCTCTAGCACCAGAAAGCTCCCTCAAGCTCCCTCCTGGTCAGTTCTTGGTTACCAAGGATAATCATCACTGTGATGGATCACACAGATAATTTCTGCCTGGTTTTGAACACCATACAAGTAGAATCATACAATGTGAATCCTGACTTCTTTTACTCAACATTCTGACCGTGAGATTTAGGTTTATTTTGTAACCAAGGTTTTTTGTTTTTGCTTTTTGAGTTGGAATCTCACTCTGTCACCCAGGCTGGAGTGCAGTGGCACACTCACAGCCACCACAGCCTTGACCTGCTGGGCTCAGGTGATCCTTCCACCTCAGCCTTCCAAGTAGCTGGAACTACAGGAACTACAGGCATTACCACGCCCACTAATTCTTTGACGTATTGTAGAGATGAGGTCTCACCAAATTGCCCAGGCTGGTCTCGAACCCCTGGATTCAGACTTAACCAAAGTTTTTAAAGAAAGCATTTTTACCATGATTTCTCAATTTCTTTTCTCAAATATAGAAATTAAAAGGAGGGGCTTATATCAATTAGTAACAAGTTAACTTTTTACTTTCTTGGGGTAATATGTATCAGTCATGGCTATCATTTTTACAAGAAACGTATACTAATATTGCTTTTTTAAAAGGGAGTAGTTAATCATTCAAGTAATCTTCCCCTTTTCCCTTTTAGAAAAATTCTTCACAATGTAAGCGGGTGGGCAGGGGTTAGAGGGTTGGAGGGATATCTCAGGCAGCAGAGAAGGGTCTTTGTGATTAGAAAACAATGTTGGTAAGTAGCTACAGATTGTGTTTAGGTAGAATCATGGCATCCCAAAACAAAGCCAGTTCCTCTCTGGAAACTATATATTTCTTCCTCTGGAAACTGAAAATATATACTAGTCTTTTTTTTTTTTTTTGAGTTGGAGTCTCACTCTGTCGCCCAGACTGGAGTGCAGTGGCCACTCCTGGCCACCGCAGCCTCGACCTGCTGGGCTCCGGCGATCCTTCCACCTCAGCCTTCCAAGTAGCTGGAACTACAGGCATGCACTACCACGCCCAGCTAGTGTTTTTCTTTATGCCTTAAAACTGTTTATTATAGGCCAGGTGCAGTGGCTGAAGCCTGTAATCTCAGCACTCTGGGAGGCCCAGATGAAAGGACTGCCTGAGCCCAGGGGTTCCTGGGCAACTTGGTGAGACATCACCTCTACAATAAATAAAAAAATTAGCTGCGTGTAGTAGCGCATGCCTGTAGTTCCAGCTACTTGGAAAGCTGAGGCGGAAGGATCGCCGGAGCCCAGCAGCTTGAGGCTGAGATGGCCGTGAGTGTGCCATTGCATTTCTGCCTGAGCGACAAGTGAGACTCTGACTCTCAAAAAAAAAAGCTTATCATTTTAATTGCTTATACATACAAGACATTCTACATGATAGTATGTATGTGTGTGTGTATATATATGTTCCTCAGTACCCGAACTCCCTGCCCTTCCTACAGATACCCAAATCTGAGAATGCACCAGTCCTTCATATAAAACAGTATCTGCAGCATTTGAATATAATCTATGCCCATCCTCCATTATTTTAAATCCCCTCTAGATTATTCACAATACTTAATGCTACATAGTTGTTACACAGTAATTTATAAAATAATGACCAAAAGCCTGTTCATGTTCAGTAGATATTTTCAATCCATAGTTGCTTGAAGACACAAATATAGAACACAGATATGGATAACTGACTGTATAGTACTTAAATGTTTCCATATTTTAAATGTTTTTAGACACAGGGTCTCACTCTGTCACCCAAGCTGGAGTGCAGCTCACTGTAACATCAAACTTCTAGGCTCAAACGATTCTCCACTTCAGCCCCCTGAATAGCTGGGACTATAGGCGTATGCCAGCACACTTGGCTAATATTCCCGTATTTTCATACTCCAAAAAGCAATCTTTGGCTGGGCGCAGTGACTCACGCCTATAATCCCACGACTGTAACTTTGGGAGTCGGAGGCGAGAGGACTGCCTGACTCAGGTTCAAGACCAGCCTGAGCAACACGGAGAGATCTTGTCTCTACCACAAAAAAAAAAATTGTCAGGTGTAGAAAACAATTGCCGGGTGTGGTGGCACATGCTGTGGTTTCAGCTACTTGGAAGGCTGAGGAGGATCGCCTGAGACCAGCTGGTCGAGGCTGTGGTGGCTGTGAGCATGCCACTGCATTCCAGCCTGGGCAACAGAGTGAGACTTTAACTCAAAAAACAAGACACAACAAATCCCAATCTTTGGGTGAACGATGTGTAATCTAACTGCACTATAAGGATTACTCTAAGACTACTCTATGCATTTCAATAACTTGGCTTTTCCTTTTCAAGTTGGAGTCTTACTCTGCCTCCCAGGCTGGAGTGCACTGGCGTGCTCACAGCCAAGCCACTGTAACCTCGACCTGCTGGGTTCAGGTGGTCATTCCACCTCAGCCTTCCAAGTAAGTGGAACCACAGGTGCGCACCACCATGCCCAGCTAATTTACTGATTTACTGTAGGGACGAGGTCTCACCAAGTTGCCCAGGCTGTTCTCAGGCAATCCTCTTGCTTCTGTCTCCCAAAGTTCTGGGATTATAGGCATGAGCCACTGTGCCCAGCTGGCTTTTTCTTTATCCATTCTATCTATACAGTAGTCACTCATTGCTGTTTTGCTTTATGCCATTTCACATACGTCCAGTCCAAAAATATTAAGTGGAAAACTCCAGAAATAAACTAAATTTTAGCCGGGCTCAGTGGCTCAGCCTGTAATCCCGCACTTTGGGAGGCCGAGGTGAGTGAATTGCCTGAGCCTGCGGGTTCGAGACACGCCTGGGCAACTCCGCAAGACCTCCTCTCTACAATAAATCAAAAATTAGCCAGGCGTGGTAGCGTGTGCTTGCAGTTCCAGCTACTTGGAAGGCTGAGGTGGAAGGATCGCTGGAGCCCAGCAGGTCGAGGCTGCAGTGGCCAGGAGCGGCCACTGCACTCCAGTCTGGGAGACAGAGTAAGACTCCAACTCAAAAAAAAAAAAAAAAACCCCAGTAAGTTTTAAGTTGTCCACCATACTGAGTAGTGTGATGAAATCTCATCTGGCTGGGTTGAGACTCTCCCTTAGTCCAATGCATTCACACTGAATACACTGCTAGCCTGACTGTCAATTAGTAGCCATCTCAGTTATCAGATGAACTGTCAGAATGACTATGGGGTATGGCAGTGAGTTCAAGAAACCTTGTTTCAGTTAATAATGGCCCCTAAGTACAAGAGTAGTGATGATGGCAATTTGAATATGCCAAAGAAAAGCTGTAAAGTGCTTCCTTTAAGTGAAAAGTTCTTGGCTTAAAAAAGAAAGAAAAAAAATTGTACACTGAGTCTGCAAATACGGAATCTTCTATCCGTGAAATTGTGAAAAAAAGTATAAAGAGATTTGTGATGGTTTTGCTGTCGTACCCCAAATTGCAAGTTACAGCCACAGTGCGTGGTAAGTGCTTAGTTAAAGATGGAAACTCGCCTATAATTCCAGCACTTAGGGAGGCCCAGGTGAAGAAGAAGGCTGCCTGAGCTCATGGGTTCGAGACCAGCCTGGGCAACTTGGCGAGACCTAATCTCTACAATAAATCAAAAGAAAAATTAGCTGGGCATGTTGGTGTGTGTCTATAGTTCCAGCTACTTGGAAGGCTTAGGTGGAAGGATCGTCTGAGCCCATCAGGTAGCGGGGTGCAGTGGTTGTGAGTGTGCCACTGCACTCTAGCCTGGGCAACAGAGAGATTCTGATACAAAAAAAAAAAAAAAAAAGACGGAAATGGCATTAAATTTGTGGGTAGAAGCCATGGACAGAAATGCTTTTTGACTCATGATAATCAGGTTCAGTACTACCCGAAGTCTTAGGTAGTTACTGGATATCTTGGAATATATCCGCCAAGGAATTAAAAAAAAAAAAAAAAAAAAAATCAGGCTAGGAAGCAGCCTATGCTGGTAATCCCAGCACTTTAGGAGGCTGAGGCAGGAGCATCACTGCAGACCAGAAGTTCAAGACCAGCCCAGACAACACAGCAGGGTTTTGTCTCTATTAAAAATAAAAGAGGCTGGGCTCGGTGGCACAGCTTGTAACCCCAGCACTTTGGGAGGCCAAGGCGAGAGGACTGCCTGAACCCGTGATTTCAAGACTCACCCGGGCAATTTGGCAAGACCTTGTCTCTACAATAAATAAGAAAAACTAGCCAGGCGTGGCAGCGTACACCTGTAGTTCTGGCTACTTGGAAGGCTGAGGCAGAAGGATCGCCGGAGACTAGCAGTTTGAGGCTGCAGTGGCTGGGAGCATGCCACTGCCCTCCAGCCTGGGTGACAGAGTGAGACTCCAACTCAAAAAAATAAAAAAATAAAGAAAATCAGTTGGGAAAACAAATAAATAAACAAATGCAGGTCTGGGATCTGAGCTCTAGTAGGTTGACTCCATTACCTATCTCTTAACCATTTACTTTTTTTTCCAGTAGTTCTAATTTTACCATCTCTCTTAACAAAATTACTCCTAATTGCCCTTTTGGGCATTTATAAAAAATAATCTACATCTATAACAAATTAAACCCAAATTGCTCAAAGAGGCTTAATACCTCAATTAATATTTAACCTCTTAAGCTTCTTTTTTAAAGTGAGCGACAATTTAAAAATTCCCGGCTGGGCATGGTGGCTCAAGCCCGTAATCCCAGCACTTTGGGAGGCTCAGGCAAGAAAGAAATGCCTGAGCCCAAGGGATCGATCCTAGACCAGCTTGGGCAACATGGTGAGACCTTGTTTCTACAATAAATAAAAAAAATTAGCTGGGCGTGGTAGCATGCACTTGTAGTTCTGCTATTTGGAAGGCTGAGGCGAAAGGATCGCCAGAGCCCAGCGGGTGGATGCTGGTATGGCTGTGAGTGTGCCACATAACTCCAGCCTGAGTGATGGAATGAGACGCCAACTCAAAAAAAAAAAATTTCCCATTAATATTTCAGAGGGAAGGTACCATCTATTATGCGGGAAAAAAATCTGCAAAGTTCAATGTTTCAAAATTTTTACATGTGGTATAATTTTTTTTACTTGTCCACTAAATTAGTTTGCCACACTCAAAAAAATTGAACTTCAGAAATCCTCAAAGGAGGAAACTCTAAAATCTGTACAAACACACAAAAGTTGCATGTCTTATTTTTCTATTAATTGTTGGCTACATAAATTGGCAGAATAGGCGGGCTTGGTGGCTCACACCTGTAATCAATCCCAGAACTCTGGAAGACTGAGGCGAGAGGATTACCTGAGCTCAGGGGTTAAAGGCAGCCTGGGCAACACAGGGAACCTTATCTCTACAAAAACTAAAAAAAAATTAGCCAGGCATGATGGCATGTGCCTGTAGTTCCAACTACTTGGAAGGCAGAGGTGGAAGGATTGCCTGAGCCCAGCAGGTCAAGGCTGCAGCGGCCAAGAACATGCCACCGCACGCACTCCAGCCTTGGTGACAGTGCGACTCCAACTCATAAATAAATAAATAGGCAGAACCAACTCCTGAACTGTTTTTGTAAATACACCAGGAAGTATCTTACACACTTACTTGTATCTGCAGCAGTCTTCCTACTCTTTTTGCTTTCCAATTTACCACTTAATGTCCCTACAAACACCACTTTGCACTAATTTTCAACTATTCCAATTTTTTCCTTTTTATAGAATAGACTAAAGAGGCAGAAAAGCAAGGCAAAACAAAACAAAACAAAAATACCAAAAGCCATCCAAGAAAGAAACCCTGCCCTCTCTTCCATATTATCCATTCACTGGACATGCCACGATTCCTACCTCTGCCACAGAACATGAACTCCTGCTGGAAAAGGGTGCCTATATTGTAACACATACAAGAGTTGCAACTTAACAAAATCACTTTATCTCACTATCAATCCCAGACAACCTTCTTGAAGCCCTATAAATGGACTTACAAGGCCCTGAGAATAAATAATTGCCAGAGAAATTTATGGCACTTTAGTAAAATGTTTTGTAATTTAGCAATAAGGTCAGCAACGCCTCACTAGATCAAGGAGCTGTATCTGAAAGCCTCTAGAAGAACTCTAATCCATGCCTAAAAAATAAAGTTAGGACATAGTAGCATAGGTTTAACAGTGGAAAAGAAATGGTCTCCACCAAAATGTTTCGGGTAGGATAATAAATCACTAATACACAATAGTAAATTAAGAAAGTAAAACTGATGTTTAAAAAATCCTTACCACTTCTCTACATTAATCTAGTGGTCAAAACGTAGGTATATTTTATGCATTACCTGCCCTGTACCATTGAAATGAGGGGAGAAACCTAAAAACTACAACAACACATGGAAAACCCAGGGCCACAAAATTGTTCCAAGACCAGAAGGATCTTTATCCTATTTAATTATGCCAGATTCTTAAAACTGTCACCCATCTTTTCAGAGTTTGCTATTTAAGTGCATATAGTATTAACTAGTAACAGAACATGTTCATTCAGTAACGAAGGCAGCAAATCATCCTCATTTCCATCACCCAGATTATCAGAAAAAGGAGGTTCAAGAAGTATTTTCAGGATTTATTCGATACTAATTTTTCTGGTCTCCTGGTCAGTAATGTTACTAAAAAGATTTTAACAAACGGCTATTATGATCATTTTGAAGGGTAGCAGAGGTAAGACAAAAAGTCATTACCAAATGTTTTGTTTTGCCCTAACTATACAAAACTAAATAAAATTTTCAGTGGATCAAATGCAATTTTATGGAAACAGGAACACAAAGGTGCAAAGGCTACAAATATGTTTTTTCCTCCCCATTCCAACACACAACTTGAGTTTAATTCAAGTTATTTGTATCAATATGCAAGTTATTAGAGGAATATTTGAGTATTAAATAAATAAGTCATTTTTATGCTGTATCGAAGCCTAACCTTAGAAATTAAGAAGTTGGGATTTAAACACCAATTTGGTTTGTAACACTTTAGCATGTTAACTCATGTTTTCCAGTTTCCTTTATACTTTATACTTACACATTAAAATTTGCAAGCCTAAGCCACTTTTTAAAAGGTTTCTGGGGTCTAGAATTTGAAGCTCATTTTGACCAATTCCATATCAAGTACCAAGGAATAACGTAAGTTCACATTTACAGGATATCCAAGTAACAATTCAAAAGTCAAAATGTAGAAGTTATGTTTGAAATTTAAAGTTTTAAAAAGTGATGTGCCTGCATTAAAAGTTGCCTGCAAACTTGTATTACACAATGCTGGATGCAAAAAATATCAAGATGTAATGGTACCCAACTTGAAGTAAGTTCATAGAGGGACAGTATTTTCTTTATACTCACTCCCTCCCCCCAAAATCCAGACTGATTACAATTAAAAACTGTACACCAAAGAATTTCCAGAGTAGAATCTTGATGGGGAGGAATCCTTATAACAAAATTTAGAAAACATTTACTAAGATAAACTCTTAGTATGAATGAATGAGTTAATCTCAATGTTATTTTTTTAAATTACAAAAGCCCACTTGATACATTTGGGTCTCATAATTATTCAAAGGTTTTAAGCAGTTTTTTGCATACTGAAGTACACAGATCAGATATGGAAAATGCAGTAGTACACCTAAACAGAAGTGTCTGAACAATACAGCTCCAAGACAAAGCTGCTCAAATCGGGACTCATCAAAGTAAAGTATATTTGAAAAGTTTTCCCTACAATATTCCAAGTCACTGGCTAACTCAAATGTAAAATCCATTACCACACTACACAAAGACAAAAAAGTGAAAACTACTATACTTCACAAACACTGAAAAAAACATAAAAAATGTACAGGAGAATACGTGTCTCAAGATTATCTTTAAAAAATTCTTCTGAATGACACTTTAGTAGGTGCAAAGGAATACACACTAATGTGTATGTGTATGAATTTTGAAGAAAATGCAGCTAAAAAAAAAAATTCCCTGGAAACTACAGAAGCTTCAAGGAATAGGTACAGATCAAAGTTCATGCATATCCAATGTTACAAGCCTTAGGCAGAGGGACTCTGCAAGATTCCTACTTCTCAATTTTTGCAGGTTAACTTAAACTTATGACTCATGACACATCTTTCTTATAAAAGCAAAGAATTCAAAGCATTTACTATATCCTCCCATTTTCACCCTCTGAAATGAAGCCTACTTAGAAACATGGTCTAGAAGTTCTCTAAAAACTCAAAGGGTACATTTAACTCCATTATACGCTATCACTGGCAGATGGAGGGATGACGTTGAGCCTGTTCTCAGGGAGTTAGAGATGCTCCGTAGTAAGGGGGAACATCTTGCAGACTGTCAGATGGCCAGCCATTCTTCCTCTTCATTATCCCAGCATCTCACACAACTACGACAGCAAAGAAAAGGTCCATAGCTATCAGGATAACATCATTAAACTAACTGTAAGAAGAGAAAGAAGGAATGATGGAAGATGTCTCCCTTAATTTTTCCTGACAAAAGGGCTAGTCCACAACTGAGTGAAGTAAAGAATTTGTAGCGCTTTTAAACTGAAATCTTGATCTCCATATATGTTTAAAGTTTCAAAATACAAATACACAACACACACAAAACTTAAGGCACGTTTCAAACTTTTATGCAATTAGCTCAAGACTGCAGTTCATGATTGGGACTTTTTCAACTCTGACCTTGATTTCCAGGTATGTAACTCCACAAAACTGTTTATCTTTTTTCTCCCTCCCCCCAAATGAGAAAGCAACTACAAACTGTAAAGAAAATGCCTCTGCTCTTCCAACCTGAAAACCCAGAGTTTCAGACATTTTAGTCTCACACCAAGGAAACCGGGAGATGTGAAATGAACTGCGCTCCATATTGATTCTTAAAGCAAATAAAAAGAAAAACCAAGAATAATGGTAGGTAAGATAAAATAATTGTTAAACTCCACTCCTAACCTGAAATCCTGGATCTCTCACACACAAATAAAATCAAAATTTTACACCCAACAGAAAATCTTGTGTAAAGGAGAGAAAATGTTGAAGAGTGGAAATTAGAGGAAACAGAATAAGTGCAATACGGAGAAAGGATTCCCAATTCTTCAGTGACCACAACAAAAAAATTAAAACTAAAACTGCATAAAAGCCCTTACACATAAATGCATTGGCATTCCCAAATTAAACTGCACAGGAGCAACAATAAAGGCCATTTCTACACAGCAACCACTTACGAGCTCTAATTCCAGAACACACATCGATATGACACAGTGTTGCAACGAATGTATTAAGAGGCAAAGAAAATGGTTGGGCTACTGGACGTCTTCGACCAGCTCATTCAAACACCTTTAAAATTAAGGGGCAGAGAACTAGGAGAGAGAAAGGAAAAAGCATGGAAGAATAAACGTACACCAAGCAGAAAAGATTATGGAGAACGTGGAAGGCCAGAGCTCCCAAAACTAACCTGTGCCATCGCTGGCCGACGCCGAGAGGGCCGGAGATGAGAGTTTAGGCCGCTTGGCTGAAGGCGGCCCCGGTTCCACCACATTCTCGGCCATTTTTAATTCTTTCGGAGATACAAGCGAGGAAAACGAGAATCCTCAGGAAATCTCTTCTTCGGCCCGGGGTCCCCGCCCCGCTCCCAGGGGTGGGCCTGGGGGCTCCGCCGGCACCCGAAGGGGTGGGGGAAGTTCCTTTTTCTCTTCGCCGGGTCGCGGCGGCTGGAGAGGGATGCGGACTCGATAGAAAAGGTAGGGGCAAGTGCGAGGGGCCGGGCCTGGGCCCAAGCCCGGAGGAGGGCACAGGAACACAAATCCGCCGAGCGCGTCCGCTGCGGCGAATTCCGGAGAACTCGCGGCTCTAGAGGCGCAGTCCCCGGCCCGCCACGGCCGGCCCCTGCCCAGCCGAGGTCTCTCGGAGCTCCGCCGCCGCCATCAGCCTCTTCCTCCTCGGCGCTGTCCTCCTCCTTCTCATCGCCACAAGGAGGCGGGGGCGAAAAGGGGGGAGAGGAGGAGGCGACGAGAGACACTCACCTCCTCCCGGTGCCCCCTCCCGGGCCTGCGCCCCCACCCTCCAAGCCCTCCTCCTGCCGCCGCGCTCCGCGCTGCCGCCGCCGCACCGGCCCCTAATGGCCGCAGAGAGCTCACCAGAGCCGAGAGCCAGGCTGGCGCCGCCGACTCACATCGCGCGGCGGCCGGCGGAGGCGCGGCGAGGACGCCGGGCGCGGAGCTGGCCGGCCCTAGAGGGCCGAGGGGGCCGGGCCCAGCAGCGCCGCCCGCCCGCGCCGACGCCGAGTCCACCGAGGAGGCCCCGCTCCGGCGGCGGCGCAGGCGGCCTCTCCTCGCGCCGCGCTCTCCTCTCTCGCCCTCTTCTCCCGCGGAAAATAAATAAATACGGCCGAGGCTACGGCCCCCACCCCCGGCGGCCAGGTGCTGGGAGCGCCCGCCCCCCGGGGCTCCGCTCGGGGCCGCCCTCGGCGGCGGGCGAAGGCGCCGCGGGGCGCGGGGTTATGTAATGGTCCCCCCTAGGCGTCGACGCCGGCCGGGCTCCCGGGCCGCGGTGGGGGTGTGTGCGGGCGGGAGGGGGCTGGGGGTCGCCTCCGCCCGTGCGCCCCGGACCCCCTGCCACTGTCTCGGCCCCTGCCGCCTCTCTCCAACCCAGCTCCCCTCCGCACGCTCTCGCTCCCGCAGTTCGCACTCAGCCCGGCGTCCCGCTTGCCCACTCTCGCCCGCTCCCTCTCGCCCTCTCTCCCCCCCAGCCTAGCACACAAACAAGATGGCGGCTGTTGTTTCTTCCCTCTGCCGAATCCTCCTTACAGGCTAGCGGTAGCAGCGGCGGCCGGAAATGAGCCAAGGGGGGGGTGAAAAAAAGGGGAGGGGCTGGGCCTCCGGAGGGAGGCGGCGAGGGGGCGGCGCCTAGGCCTGAGCCGCTCACACAATGGGGGAAGAGGAGCCGGGGGCGGGGCCGTCTCCAATCACGGGATCCGCCCAGGGCCCCAACGCGGTTGGCGCTTCCGCAAACTCCCCCGGCGTCACCCGGTGGCTCCCTTTAAAGGGGAGGACTTTAAGGGGGGGTCGGGGGCGGACTCCGAAGCTATTTTCGGTCGGTAGACAGTTACGGGGGAAGGTGCCTGGGTTGGGTCTCTGCCTGGGTAGAGAACCGGTGGGAACCTGGGTGACGGAACCCGGGAGCTGCGCTGAGGAAGGCGCCAAGTCACCGCGCAGGTGGCCGAGTGGGAGCGCCGGTGCGCATTGCTCTGCTCCCGGGACCCCTGGGCGGCTGATCTTCCAAACCCTTGTTGAATTCACCTGGCAGGGTGTACCCACCGCCCGCTGTTCTGGGCCAGAAACCCAGTGCGTCCTCACTCTCGCCTTCTTAGAGGAAGCATTTTCACACCCCAAAAATCACGTAGATTACGAGTTGTTTTAATTTTCTTTGAATTTTCCAGTGTTTTTGGACGAGCATATACTTTGATGAACAGAAAACAAAAATCATGCCTGTAATCCCAGCACTTTAGGAGGTCAAGGCTGGAGGATCGCTAGAGCCCAGGAGTTAGATACCAGCCTGGGCAACATAGCGAGACCTCGTCTCTAAAAAAAAAGAAAACAAAACAAATATCAGAGTAAGTTGTTTTAGGACGAGACCCAAATTCATTTATTGCCCACCACTTGTCCACACATCTCTACTAATAACACTCTCACCAGAGGAGCCTTGAAATAATTCTAACAACCACCTCTAGGACTTGAAGACATTTTTAGGGTATTTTTAAAAATCCATGGCCAGGCACGGTGGCTCAAGCTTTGGAAGGCCGAGGTGAGGGGATTGCCTGAGCCCAGGGTTCGAGACCAGCCTGGGCAACTTGGTGAGACCTCATCTCTACAATAAATCAAAAAATTAGCCAGTCATGGTGGCGCCTGCCTGTAGTTCCAGCTACTTGGAAGGCTGAGGCGGAAGGATCACCTGAGCCCAGCAGGTCAAGGCTGCGGCAGCCGGCAATGTGCCTCTGCACTCTGGCCTGGGTGACAGAGCAAGACTCCAATTAAAAAAAAAAAAAATCCACTCCCAAGCTGGGCACAATGGTTCAAGCCTGTAATCCCAGCACTTTGGGAGGCCGAGGTGAGAGGATTGCCTTAGCTCAGGGATTCAAGACCAGCCTGGGCAACTTGGTGAGACCTCATCTCTACAGTAAATCAAAAAATAAGCTGGGCGTGGTAGCGCACCTGTGTAGTTCCAGCAACTTAGAAGGCTGAGGCGAAAGGATCACCTGAGCTCTGCAGGTCAAGGCTGCAGTGGCTGTGAGTGTGCCACTGCACTCCAGCCTGAGCAACAGAGTGAGACTCTGACTCAAAAAAACAAACAAAAAAATCTACTCCCAATAGACCAGTTTTTGTTTTTTTATTTAAAGCAGGATTTATTGAGAGGACAGAAAAGCTCCCACAGTGGGAGAGATCCCAAGGGGGTTGCCGCAATAGACCAGTTAAAGAAAAGGCCACATATAGACAGTGCCTTAAAGATAATTATGGAAAAAAGCAAAAAAAAATGTAACAATGGAAATGCTGGAATATAAAGTATGATGTATGGGACTACACACACAGTGAAGGGCCAAGGCATACTTTCTCATTCCCACACATTATTCCCACACATGTTTGGCCTTCGGTAAATTGGTATTCAAGGAGGTAGCAAGGTTGTAAGTAGCCCACAAGGAAATTCCCAACCAATATCTGTCAATATGGTTTAAAGTATTTTCTCTTATTTCATATCTTATGCTCCTTAGTTGGTGTTTCCCTATGGTTGTCTTTACTTTGGTTTTTGTTGTTATTTGTTGTCTAAATGACTAAAGGGGAGAATATATAACATAAGAAACTAGAAGTAAAGATCCTGATAAAGCAATTCAAGTTACCAACAAAGATGAATTCTGTGGTGTGATGCTCAGGCCTTGTTCACTAAAACTGCAGTAGAAAAGCAGATGAATTGAAAAGGACAGAACCTCTTTATTTTCAGGTTGTTACAGGGTGGATTTTTTAATTTTTAATTTTTAATTTTTTGAGTTGTAGTCTCACTCTGTCACCCAGACTGGAGTGTGGTGGCCGTTCCCAGCCACTGCAGCCTCGACCTGCTGGGCTCCGGCGATCCTTCCGTCTCAGCCTTCCAAGTAGCTGGAACTACAGGTGCCGGCTACCACACCCGGCTAATTTTTTTGATTTATTTTAGAGATGAGGTCTCTCCAAGTTGCCCTGGAGGGTCTCGAACCTGCGGGCTCAGGCAATCCACTCACCTCAGCTTCCCAAAGCGCGGGATTACAGGCTGAGCCACCTAGCCCGGCTTTACAGAGTGGATTAATGTGTTAGGGGTAAGTGATCAAGATTGGCCTTTAGGGATGATTCAGATATTTTTAATAGTTTATACCTACATTCAGAGTAAAGAAATGAAGACAACACCTGGAAATTTGCTCTGTAATTTTTTTGTTGGGGGTTGCTTGCCCAGTTTTTTAAAGAGTTTCTGATCTTAAGAAAAAGACTTGCCTCAATTTTTGTTTTTCTTTTTGAGTTAGAGTTTTACTCTGGCCCAGGCTGGAGTGCAGAGGCATGCTCACGGCCACTGCAGCCTCAACCTGCTGGGCTCAGGCGATCCTTCCGCTTCAGCCTTCCTAGTAGCTGGAACTACAGGTATGTGCCACCACGCCCAACTAATTTTTTGATTCATTGTGGAGTTGAGGTCTTGCCATGTTGCCCAGACTAGTCTCGAATCCGTGGACTCAGGCAATCCTCTCGCCTCCACCTCCCAAAGTGCTGGGATTACAGGTGTGAGCCACCACGCCCTGCTAGATTTGCCTAGTTTTGCAGAGGAACCAGTTTGAGTCTAAGCAACATTCAAACATACCCTGCCCACCTGGCCCAAAATACTGTGGAACTAAATATAAGCAGATTGAAGCAGATCTAAGGAACATCCCATGAGAAAATTCTATAAAGAGGAGTCAGAGGTCACAGACCTGCCCAGGAGGGACGGCTTTGCTGTAAGTGGAGAACTCCGATACTTGATGCATCTTCCGGAGATTTACACCCCTGTTCATTACATAGACCCATGACTTGAAGTCAGCCATGTTATAATTGGCTGGGGAAATAGGATCACACAAATGCAATAAGGTGAGACATAAGATGGCTTTTAAAAAGCAGAATTGAGCCGGGCTCAGTGGCTCAGCCTGTAATCCCGTGCTTTGGGAGGCTGAGGTGAGTGGATTACCTGAGCCCGCGGGTTCATGACCCGCCTGGGCAACTTGGCGAGACCTCATCTCTAATAAATCAAAAAATTAGCCAGGCGTGGTAGTGC
>CAUYQG010133626.1:0-29516 GCA_963574415.1 Tarsius wallacei | reverse complement strand
GTATGTTTATCACAGCATTGTTCACAGTAGCAAGAACATGGAACCAACCATGCTGCCCATCAAAAGAGGACTGGATAAAAAAAAGGTGGTGCATATACACAATGGAATATTACACAGCTGTGAAGTTCAAAATCATGAACTTCATAGCAACCTGCTTGGACTTAGAGTCTATAATACTGAGTGATCTTTCACAGAAACAAAGAACTGAGTATTACATGTTCTCATTCATAAGCAGACCTTGAACAATTATCGTAATACTATAAGAAAAGGATTGGCAGTAGAGGGAAACTGCCGGAAGGGGGGCAAGGAAGTAGGATTGGCAGTAGTGGGAATCTGCCTGGGGAAGGGGGACACACCTCATCAACAAGGGTTATCTGCATAACGATCATCTGTATACCTAATCCTGAATTGCACCCACATCTTTAAAATTAAAAAATTAAAAGTTTAAAAAAATGCCCTGAACAATTACCATAAATAATTAAAATTAATGTCAATTATTAAAATAAATGAACAAGGGCTATAAAAAAATACACATATCTGAAATCCAGCAATACCAGTCCCTCAAAAAAAATATTTGAGGCAATAGATATATTAATTACCATGATTTGATCATTACACATTGTATGTATCAAAATATCACTCTGTATCCCATAAATATGCACAATTATTATGTATCAATTAAAATTTTTAAAAAGAAGCCAGGTGCAATGGCTCACACCAATAATTCCAGCACTTTGGGAGACCAAAGTGAGAGGATTGCCTGAGCCCACAAGTTCGAGACCAGCCTAGGCAAACTGGCGAGACCTCATCTCCAAAATAAATCAAAAAATTAGATGGGTGTGGTGGTGTGTGCCTGTAGTTCCAGCTACCTGTAAGGCTGAGGTGGAAGGAGTGCCTGAGCCCAGCAGGTTAAGGCTGTGGTGGCTGGGAGCACGCCACTGTACTCTAGCATGGGCGACAGAGTGAGACTCCGACTCAAAAAATAAGTAAATAAATAAAAATTTTTAAAATACATAAAAATTTTTAAAAGATTCAGCTATAGTGAATGACAGAAATTTTATTTCTAAAGTCATTAAACTAACTGGCTTCTTGATCTGACTTTGCAGTCTTATTTATTAGCTTAATGACTTCAGAAATAAAACTGACAGATAACAGAATGGAAGAAGACATTCAATGTCTAAATCAGAAGAGAACCTAAAATCTAGAATATGAGAATGCCAGTCAATCAACAACAGAAAGAGAGCTAGTCCAACAGAAGAATGATATGGACACCGACAGGACTAAAAATACGAACAGGCAACTTATAGAAGTAGCAATCCGAAAGAATAACAAGCATATGAAGAGACAGTCAAATAAACGCATATTAAAACAATGAGATTTTTACCAGTAGATTGGCCACAAATAAAAGACTGAATAATGTCAAATATCAGTGGAAATACGGGCACGTGAGAACTCCTGTGACCTACTGATGGGGGTATAGACAGGTACAATTTTGAAAATACTTTGCCAAATTAAGTACACATATACCCCCATCCATGATCCTATAATTCCATTCTCTGTCCATTATCTAAATAAATTCTTACTCTGGCCCATAAATGAACATGTATAAGAATGCTCATCCTGTGGTAGTAGACGGAAAAAGGAGGTAAGGTCAGGGCCCATCACAGAGGGAGAAGGACGTAGATAAAATTTGGTGATAAAGTGTATGAACTACAATACAGTCAACAGAAATAATGAAATCAATTATCAATTAGGAATATCTCTCAAACATAGTGATGAGAAGGAAAAAGAAAAAAGTAGGTCTTTGGCATAATAACATTTTCTAAATTAAAAATACATGTGCACGCAAAAAAAATATGCTCACAAAACACACATTTTACAACACACAGAGTGGTCATATCCACCTTTTTCTTCTCCTCTGCTGATACTGTCCTGCTCATGTCAGCCTCTGGCTCACTTTCAATTAAGTTTCGGAGTTCTGATGAAGAAATATTTGAAGTTGATGTGGAAATTGCCAAATAATCTATACTATCAAGACCATGTAGGAAGATCTGGGAATGAATGATGAAGGAGATGATGACCCAGTTCCTCTATCAAATGTTAAAGTAGGAATACTTAAAAGGTCATTGAGTGGTGCACCCACCATAAAGATGACCCTCTTCCTCCTGAGGATAATGAGAACAATGGGAAGCTAACAGATGAAAATCCTGTTTGGTATCAAGACTTCTTGCAAATTGACCAAGGAACACTTTTTTGAACTTACTCTGGCTACAAACTACTTAGACCTCAAAGTTTTGCTTGCCATTTCATGTAGGACTGCTGCCAATTTAATCAAGGGGAAAACATCTAAGAAGTTTCTTGTCTAAAAAGAATTCAAAGAATCTAGAACTCAGAAAGAATCTAGGAAGAATTCAAAAAAGAAGAAGAATCTAGAATTCAGACAAGAATCTAGAAAGAATTTTAATCATTCAATGATGAATAATAAAGAAATCAGCAAGCCAGGTGTGGTGGCTCATGCCTGTAATGCCAGCACCTTGGGAGGCAGAGGTGAGAGGACTGCCTAAACCCACAGGTTCAAGACCAGGCTGGGCAACTTGGCGAGACTTCGTCTCTACATTAAATCAAAAAATTAGCCAGGTATAGCAGTGTATGCCTGTAGTCCCAGCTACTTGGAAGGCTGAGGTGGAAGGACTGCCTGAGACCAGCAGGTCGAGGCTGCAGTGGCCATGACTGTGCCACTGCACTCCAGCCTGGGCAACAGTGTGCGACTCTGAATCAAAAAAAAAAAAAAAAAAAAGAAAAGAAAAGAAATCAGCAAAGGCAGCATAAGATTTGTACAATATAATGAGGAGAAAGAGGGAGGAAGGGAAGGTTGAAGCTGGAATGCAGAGTTACAAAAACTTCTATCTCACAGGCAGAGATTAGAAGATTCCTATCTAGGGAAACTGCTCTCCCAAACAAAACAGCATAACTTGGACCTATGGAAAACCTGGATGGCTGTCTAGTCCTTTAAGCTTCTATATTAAAACTCTGCATTCCATGACTCATCATGAAAGAGATAAAATAATCCTAACTAAATATATATATTTATATATATACATATATGTATATATTTGTGTGGTGACAGCTCTAAATTGCTAAAATGGTTTATGACTAACATTTGGTTTGTCAAATCCATAATCTAAGAATGACAACCAAGACTTCGAGTACATTTCTGCTACTAACGGGCCATTTAAACATTTATTAAGGGATTTCATTCAATTGTCATTTCCAATACATGTTTTCTGGTGGTACAGAAGCTTTCCCATGAAAGAGGGCTGATGTAGCAACAGTAGCTAAAAGGCTATTAGGTGGGGAATTCCTGGAGAATCTCCAGTGTCAGAGATACTTGTTTCACTGGACAAGTTATAAAACAGTTAAAGTATTACAGATACAATAACATTAGGGAAAGCTAACTGAATTGACTGGATTGCCTTGGCCTAAGGTATGACCCACTGATGACAATCAGACCCACTTACAGTGGTAAACATAAGCGGTCCCCTTATAAAATAGTCACTAGAAGGGTTATGTACCTAATAATAGAACCTCGTGTATCTTCCACCTGAATTCTGGTATGATTAAATGCTGCAAAGATTTAAAGCATTATGCCAAAGTAAATTTTCACTAGGTAAATGATGCCCATTCAGAAGAATGAAGGCCTCCTAGCAATGATCTCTTTAACCTATGGCCCACTAACCTGAGGACAATCAAACCCTTAACAATCTAGAACCGAGACTGGGTCTTCTGAGAACAACATCAGAGAAAGACTGTCTTTGCCACCCACACTGCAGCAAAACTTCAGGACCTTGAACCTTGAGTTCATAATCTCACAACTCAGACTTTGAGAACTGTACATCCATTGGAGATCTTAAGGTGAAGCTAACCAGGGAAGTTTTTCCACAGAAGCAGATGGCATCCTAGACATGAACAGCTTTTCCCCACAATCACAGAGTAAAACTTCTCAACTATCATGAGATTTAATTTTTTTCCTTGCTTATGCCTCTTTGAACAATAGAACTAAAAGGAGTCTCTTGTGTGTACTCATGGGGTATGCTTTTATTTGTAGATAATGTCACAGCCCACTTTACACAATCTCTTGCCTTGACGGAAGACGAAGGGACAACGTGGGTGAGAAATTTTAATGGTACTTTTTTTGCGTCATAATCAGTCTAAAACAAATCACTGGTCCACTCCTCTTAACCTACATCAAAGGTTAAAGAGAACATTAACAGAAAGCCTTCACTCTTCTGAATGGGTAGCATTTATTACATTTCTTTTTCTATGGTTTGGAGTAAATGAGGCAATGATTAGAAATGTATCCCTCATAATGGGCTCTCTGGCAGATTCTACTGCAAAGGCTATGGTTACACAACAGACTTTTTTATCTTATCTTGCTAAAGTTGTGCTAAAAATAGAATTGTTTAAGATAACTCTCTGGCTTAATAGAAATTATCTGTGCAGTTGCTGACACTTCTTATTGTACATGGAGTAATAAATACACTGAGTATTAAAGAGATTCAGTTATAGGGGATTAACAAACAGGTCGCTTGGTTGAAATGAGTAGACTTTTTCTCTAGGTTATTCTTTTGTTTTATTTTACTTTGTTTGGTTCATGGGGATCCTGGCTAAGGAGCATTCTCCAAACCCTTGGTATTATCCTCCTGATAGTCAAAACAGTATTCTCCCTGGTATGCTGTATCCTCTCAAAAGTTTTAAATGTTTACATTTAGCCATATCTAGAATGTCAAATGGTCTCACTTCAATTGGAACAACAAAAACTCAGAGAAATGTGTGAACATGATGATACCATAAACTATGAATGACATGCTGAGATCAGAAACCCAAAATGATGGTCATTGAGAGTGGCGCCAATGCTCTAAGTTTTGGTCACACTCACCTAAGTGAGAACATAACCAAAAGAGGAAAATTTTTAAACAAAATTATAAAAGGTCATTGTTGTGAACTGAGATCGTGCACCAGGCCCCCCAAATCAAGACCAAACCAAAATGGAGTCACTCATGCTAAATGTAATATAATCAAACCGAAACTTTAAGAAAGTAGATTTGTCCTAAAAATAGATGAGTTTTTTTTTTCTCCTGTAAACAGGAGATTCCAGCACAAGGAGGTCTCCTCTACTGTAACCTTTACCAAAAAAAAAAAAAAATGAAGTCCTGAGTCCTTGTTCCCACCCTATAAAACCCACTGTTCCACTATTTCCCACTGCAATTTGAGACCAAATAAGTACATTTACAACAGAGAGACATCGATGCCTAAAGTTCTTGCCTAGCTCTCAAAATCGAAAGGATGACCAACAGGGGGGGAACTGTTAAGTTTAGTCTAGCTGCCCCCTTACATATTTTAAGTTCAGTCCAAAGGTTTCTCCATACATAGTGAACCATACTGTAACGATGTGTAAACAAACTGTAACCTGATCTTGTGCCAATCACATTTCAGCCAGTCTAAGGCAGCCAACAGTCCAAACCCTGTTCAAATAAGGCAAACACTAAGCTGTAACCAATCTGCTTCTGTACCTCACTTCCATAATTTGCACTTCACTCTCCTTTTTCTGTCAGTAAGTCATCTTCCACCACGTGGCTGCACTGGAGCCTCACTGACCTATTCTGATTCGTGGATTGCCCAAATCACAAGTTGTTCTTTATCCAATTAAACTGTTAAATTTAATTTTTCTAAAGTTTTTCTTTAAACAATATAGATTTTAAGCAAAAAGTGTGGTAAATACCAGGAGAATGTGTAAATGGAGTGGGTGGGGGAAGGGGAGGAGCTAAATTCTCATCTCCACACTAGAAAGATAAATAGTGAGAAAGGAGACAATGTTTTTCATTATAAGCTAGGGAGCTACTACCTAACATTTTAAAGCCAGGTAATATGAATTTTTTTCACTTAATTTTGGGAGAATTAGACAAAACCAGTTGCCTTTAGAAGGGTTTCCATGACTGTTACTAAGTAAAAACAAAATGCGATATAATTGGATTCCATTTCTGTGAAATAAACAATGAAAAGAAGCATGTCTAAACACAACTTTAAGAGCATGAAAAGGGTGTGGAAGGGAAGGTAAACAGAGAAAAAGCAAGACAGGCACATTTATAATACGAATATATATATAAATGCCAGTGGAATACAATTATGTATGTTGGAATATACACAGAAATCAACAGGCTACCAGTGGAGGCTAAATTTAAGAGGCCAACATTTCAGATCACTTTATTTCTTCCTTTTTACCTCTTAAATTTTTTTGTAATAAGCATATTTAGGAACTGGTTTAGTATACATGCATTGGCCTAGTTTAATTTCTGTAATAAGAATGAAAAAAAATTAAAGTTTAAAAAAACTACAAAAAGTACTTGTTCTACAGAATAAGCAGGCAATCAGTATTTTTCATTACCTGATTTCATTTCATTAGTCTGAACATTCACAGATATAATGCTAAGAAAAGTCCTAGCTTTTAGTTGGTAGTTACTTCAGCCTAGCTTCTTGAAGATTTCACCACAAAATAGTGCTACGCTATACTATAAACCTAAAATTTCACTCCTTTACAAAAATTTGCTTCTGTGCATACTTTTAAAAACTAGGTTTTTCCTAATTACACAGTGATCTGTGCAAATAGATATGCTAAAAAGCATAAATTACTTTTACCCATTTGTCTTTAATACTCCAAGTACATACAAACACACACACACACACACACACACACACACACACAGAGTTCATACTGTGGAAGCAAAATAGCCATTTTCTGGAGCTTCAGTTGGCAGCGATTCTAAACACTTTATTTGAGAACTGGAATATTCTAAAAACCACTGCATTTAAATGTTTACAAAAGATAAATGCATCTTGAAAATAGCAAAGATAGCTCTTTTAAACTTAAACATCTGTCAAGAGATTTATCCTGGACTTAAAATGTACATGGGAATTAAATTTGCTTTAATTTGGCTTAGTGCAGTAGCTCACTCCTATAATCCCAGCAATTTGGGAGGCCAAAGAGCAAGGATCACTTCAAGATCAGTCTTGGAAACATAGCAAGACCCTGTCTCTACAAAAAATTTTAAAAAATTAACCAGGCATGGTGGCACGTACCTGTAGTCCCAGCTACAGCACAGTAATGTCCCAGAATTGACTATGAGTTTCTGAATTTGAGTTATTATTACTTTTAAGGCTGACTAGCAGAAGGAAGAGGGTCCAGTGGTATCAGGTAGTACTTTATTGTTTCTCTCACAAAAAGAAGTGAATGAGGTAAGACATTTTATAGTCATAGGAGCTGCTGGCTCACTGAAACCTGGCCTAAAGTGAAAAAAAAAACCTGTGGCAAGCTAGTCTCTAAAATGTGAGGGTACTTTTAAAGTCAGAGCTGATCAGGTTAAAGCAAATTTACTTATTTATTCAAGATAGGGTCTCACTCTTTTGCCCAGGCTGGAGTTCAGTTGTGCCACCATGGCTCACTGCAGTTTCAACTTCCTATGCTCAAGCAATTCTTCCACCTGAGTCCCTAGTAGCTGGAACTAAAGGCACATGTCATCACACTTAGCTAATTTTTCTCTTTTGTGAAGACAGGGTCTCACTTTTTTTACTTCTAGCCCCAAGCAATCCTGCCACCTCAGCCTCCAGGGCATGAGCCACCATGCTTGGCCAAAATTGTTTTAATGTAGTAACAATTGTATTTCAACCTGCTTTGAACTTCAACAACGTGAAAAACTGACATGAATTTAATGTCTTAGCCCAAATCCTACAACTTCCACCCATCTTCCCATCCACATCAACTCTATAAAACAGAGTTTGTGGCCAGGCGCGGGGTGGCTCACACCTATAATTCCAGCACTTTGGAAGCCCACAGGTTAGAGACCAGCCTGAGCAACTTGGTGAGACCTCATCTCTACAGTAAATCAAAAAATAGCTAGGCGTGGTGGCGCGTGTACTCGGAAGGCTGAGGCGGAAGGATCACCTGAGCCCAGCAGGTCAAGGCTGCGGTGGCCATGAGTGTGCCACTACACTCCAGCCTGGGTGACAGTGAGACCTCAACTCCAAAAAAAAAGAAAATGGAGTTGGACAACCCTCGTGGAAACAAGTTGGTGGAGGTAGGAGGGGCAACCCAAATGTAAACAAGTGCAGGGTTGACACTTGTTTCTCTTATTCTCCTATTCTTCTAGTACCTTTCCTAAATTAGTTTTCTGATCCCAAAGAAACTCATGGTATCTTGATGGTATGGCAGGTTTGGGTTAAACATCTGTTATCCTGACAGGTCATTACCCATTGTAACCTGCTTCAACAACCTTATAGTCCAATGTACTCCCTTATATCAGGAACCCTGACAATGCCCTACCAGCCTGGAAGCCAAACATGCAACTTCCTTGCAGGTTGCACAAAGGTTTCACAGCAGTTCATTAAATCAAATAATATATTCTATAATACAACACTCTCCCTTTCTCCCTTCCTCTAGGTTAGAAGTAATCTCATCCCAAAATATTCAAAACAAAATGAATTCTCACTAGGAAATTCTGAAAACACCCTCCACATGATGTCTTCTAGTCAGTCTCCTCTTCATTCACTAGATGAAACTCTTAACTTAGAAAGGGTTTTGCCTTTTTGCCTTACCACATACCTGATGATGAAGCTGCAGTCCTGTTAAAAGTGTCTCCATTTGCTCCAGAAGAATACATATCCTGTAAGAAAGAAAAGACTGGTTTTCTACTCTGAATAAGAATGTGCCATTTCTTTCAAAAATACTAGAAAATGAAAACAATGGAGGTTTGTTCAGAACAAAACAATGATAAACCAAGGTTTTCTGGATCACCTAGATGTTCCTTTACTAATTATTCCAAGACATCTTCTCTTCACCATCTTATCTTTACCATTGTATATATAACATGTTTATATACATATCACTTAAAAGTATAGTCAGCAAACTACTGCCATGAGCCAAATCTGGTGGGCCATCTGTTCCCGTAAATAGTTTTATTGGAGCACAATCATCGCCCTTCATCCAGGTATATCTAGGGCTACTTCTGCACCACAACAGCAAAGTTGTGACAGAGATGTAAGGCATGCAAAGGCTAAATTATTTACTATCTGACCCTTTATAGAAAGAGTTTACTGACACCTGACTAAAAAGTTTAGTCATGCAAGGCACCCATATACTTGAAAAGTGTATTTAAGTTCTATTATAATTTTTCAAAAATGTCTGAGTTAGGATCTCACTCTGTTGCCCAATCTGGAGTGCAGTGGCATGATCACAGCTCACTAGAGCCTACAATTCCTGGGCTCAAGCAGTCCTCCTGTGCCAGGCTCCCAAGTAACTGAGACTACAGGCATGCACTACCATATCCAGCTAATTTTTTTATTTTTTTGTACAGACAAGGTCTTGCTATGTTGTCCAGGCTGGTCTTGAACTCCTGGGCTCAAGCAATCCTCTTGCCTCCACCTCCCAAAGTGCTGGGATTACAGATGTGAGCCACCATGCCCAACCATTATATAAAATTTGACCAAAGTAATAAAAGATTAAATCATTGCCTGCCAATATACAATACTGTTTGCAGAGTTCCATATATTACAGTATACTCATCAATACTGCACAGAGTAGGAGATTAGTGGGTAACAGTTTCTATAGTAAAGTATTACAGAAATTTTAAAAACCTCCTCAGTGCTTATATAAAGTGAAACAAATTAATGCATTCACATTTTTTATAAAGAAATTCACTATTAGACTTCCCAGTCTCCAGAACTGTGGGAAATAATTTTTCTGTTTTCTTTATAAATTACCCAGTCTTTGGCATTCTGTTACAGCAGCACAAAGTAAACTAAGGCAGCTTTCTTTGTGAAAATTCACAAAGTTGTACAACTTATGATTGTACATTTTTTTAATAATTGCTACAGTAGGCTGGGTTCAGTGGCTCAGCCTGTAATCCCAGCACTTTGGGAGGCCGAAGTGAGTAGATTGCCTGAGCCCGCGGGTTCGAGACCCACCCAGGCAACTTGGCGAGACCTCATCTCTACAATAAATCAAAAATTAGCCAGGTGTGGTAGCGTGCGCCTGTAGTTCCAGCTACTTGGAAGGCTGAGGCGGAAGGATCACCGGAGCCCAACAGGTCAAGGCTGCGGTGGCCAGGAGCATGCCACAGCACTCCAGTCTGGGAGACAGAGTGAGACTCCAACTCAAAAAATAATAATAATAATTGCTACGGTAAAAAGGTTCCAATTTATCACTACCACAAACATTAAAACAAGAACAATGATCCAATCTTTCCGATTTAAAGTAAAACCTGAAGACTTATTTTTTTGTTGTTTCTAGTTGCCCAAGTAATATGGTAAATAGAGCCCAAAAAAAAGAAGGCTGATTTTATAAGTGTTACAAAACTGAAAAAAGGTAAGGATACACTCTTGTACTAAAGAACTGAAAAGCTATTAGTATTAGATGAGCCTCAGGCTGTGGAATTTAATATCCCACATATGTTAAACTTACAAATTCCAAGGCAAATTTGAAACAAGAAATCAAAAAAAATTCCAACACAATTTATCATTAAAAAATCTTGTCTTTCTCATTACCTTAAAAAAAAAAATTAACTCCACATTCCCCTCCAGCTTCTCTGCCTCTCTTAAAACATCTTTTCTGCAGTTGCTGCCTCTGCTTTCTCATATCCCATTTTTCCTTTAAGCCACACGTGTCTAGTTTCCATCCCCATCCTCTGCACTAAAAATAGTAACAAAATTATGTAATAAAATTCCTAGTTTTATGTCTCAACCTACCAGACCTCAGAGGAGCATTTGAGAAGACTGACCAGATCCTGTCTCTTCACAACATTGTTCTCTTGGCTTAAGGCAGACACTCCCCGGGTTTTCCTCTTGCCCCACTAGCCACTCCCTCCTCAGTTTCCCTTCCCAGCTCCTCTTCTTCTGGACCTCAAAATGTTGGAGTGTCCCAGGACTCATGGCAGGGCCCTCTAAGTCTATTACACTCCTATGCTATTTTATTTTACCCAGTCGCATAGCTTTAAATCCCATTAATACGCAGAGAATTCCCAAATGTACATACATGGCCCTGATCCCTCTCCTAAGCAACACATTTATATATCCTACTGACTGGCATCTTTACTTATATGTCTTCATAGACATTTCAAATTAAACACAGCAAATACAGAATTCCTGATTGTTTATTCTTCCCAAACGTGTTCATCTTCCACAGATCCCCATTCCGGTAAATGGTACCATCATCCATTTAGTGTTTAAGATTTAAAAAAACCTAATCACCCTTGATTCCTTTCTTTCACTACCCATAACCATTCCATCCAGTCATATCTATCTACCCTCTGTCCCTAACTACCTACCCCCAGTTCCTCTCCCTCTCCTTTTCCCTTTTCTTCGCTGACTTCATTTTCTACTACACTTGTCTTATCTCACTGTGCTTCAGTTATGTTGGCTGCAGTAGACTAAATAATAGCCACCCATACATACCAAATCCTAATCCCTGGTACCTTATTTGAAAAGGGCTCATAGCAGACGAAATTAAGAATTTTGAGACGAGACTACCCTGGATTATCTGAGTGAGTCCTAAATGCCAACACAAGGGTCCTTATAACAGAAGGCAAAGGGAATAACAAAGACACACAGAAGAAAGGGTCATATGAAGACAGAGCAGACAGAAAGGAAACCACAAGCCAAGAAATGCCTTGAGCCCCCAGAAGCTATAAGTAAATATTCTGTCTTAGAGCCTCCAGAGGGAGAGCAGCTCTTCTAACACCTTGATTTCTAATTTCTGGCTTCCAGAACTGTGAGAGAATAAATCTCTGTTGCTTTAAGTTACCCAGTTTGTGGTAATTTCTTATAGCAGCCATGGCCTTCTTCCTGTTGCCTTAATTCCCCAAATGTGTTCCATCCTCAGAACCTTTGCATATGATGTCCTGTGGGGACTCCTTCAAGTATGAGTCATTATCTCAGAGAAGCCTTCTCCTTCCACCTGATCTAAATTCACCCCACACCAGTCACACTCGCATTTCCCTAATTTTTTATAATATTTTTCACTATTTGTAATTATTTGGTTTCCAAAAGTGTTTTGCTGTCTCTCACAGTAAAATACAATGTCTATGATAGCAAACACCTTATTATGTCCACCACTATCTCCCGCACCTAGTAGGACTGAAAAGTATGCTGAATAAGTCACAGGTCTTGTCATTCGCTTACTTCCTAAAATATTTAGCCATGAGTCATTTATAATCTCTTAAACTACCCAAATGAACCAGTTCAGAAATTTCAAAATAATTAACACATAAGAGTATTCCTATGCAGTTACAAATCATTCTTTTGCATTTTGATGAACACATTTCTTTTCACCTGTACTCTTATTATTTTCAATTCTGGATTATATATATGCCTATTTGCTTATCTAAACAATTTTTAGTTTGCTACTACTGCTTAATAAAATTATAATTGTGGAGAAACTAATTATCTCAAGCTGTTTCCACTTTAACCCCAAGAGCTTTTGCCGTCTGAAATGTACCACCACGCTGGCAAACAGGTCAGATAGAAGTGATCACTACATAGATTTACTCCCATGGTCAGCTAAGAAGCACTACAGCTATTAAGTAAGTGTATCTAACACACTTACCCCACCCATCCATTCTAACACTAATCCCAATAAGCCTGCAAGCAATGTGCAAGTGCCTAACCATTGAGATTTCTGCACTATGTAAGTTCTAGATTATCAAAATTTTCTTAACCTCACATCTTTTATTGTTCTATCCCCAGGTGGTACACTTACTTCAAAATCTAGAATTGGTAAATTCTACCAAAAAATCTACCAATTCTACCAGAAGAGTGACCTATTAGTTCAAAATTATAAAAGTGTGTGTCAACATTAAGTCTCTAAATAAAGCTCCTGAGAAGCACTCGGAAAAGAAGGCTCACAGATTTATTTATTTATTTATTTATTTATTTATTTATTTATTTTGGTACAGACAGGGTCTCGCTGTGTTACCCAGGCTGGTCTCAAACTCCTGGGCTCAAATGATCCTCCCACCTTGGCCTCCCAAAGTGCGGGGATTATAGGCGTGAACCACCATGCCAGGACAGATATAATTTTAGATGACACTAATCTAATCCAAGCCTCTTTCAAAGTCACTATAAATTTAAAGGAGAAGCCCAGCTTCCTCTTAAATGCAAATTCAGTTAGAACAAATCCAAATGGTGGCTTTAAAAGGAACTATGCTGAATATAAGACCTCAGATTTCTTCTACATAAACATGTAATTTATTTATCCCTAGTCCACACTTTTTAATCAACCTAAGAAGGCAAACAAAGAACTTGATTGCACCATGTTTCTTCAAGTCAACAAGGTCAAAGAATAAACTGCACAACCAGCAGCAGATGCCAAGTTTGCAGACAAATGCAAAAAATATATTATAAATTAACTCCATACAAATGCATTACGACTCATAAGGCAGAATTGTCAACATATATATTCAATTTAGTATTCCCAGTGCCAAGAAACTAAGCATGCTATTGAAAAAAACATTGGCCAGATGACTATTAAATCCAGGTAGAAGAAAAGTCTGTATCTGTGAATTAAACTTTGTATTATAACAAAATCTACTGGGAACCAAGGTAGAAAAAGAACTATAAAATGTCCTTTGAAGCCAGGCTCGGTGGCTCAGCCTGTAATCCCGCGCCTTGGGAGGCTGAGGTGAGTGGATTGCCTGAGCCTGCGGGTTCGAGACCCGCCTGGGCAAGCGAGACCTCATCTCTACAATAAATCAAAAAATCAGCCGGGCGTGGTAGCGCACGCCTGTAGTTCCGGCTACTCGGAAGGCTGATGGAGTGAGACGCCAACTCAAAAATAAATAAATAAATAAATAAAAATGTCCTTTGACCAAGTAATTCCATTTCTGAAAAAAATTTCCAAATTAAAACAAATAATAAGCTGCAGATATTCATGACAATACCAGAGTGAAAAGCTAACACCTCCCTTAAATTGCCCCAAGTGAAAATCATTTGTGTGAAATGAAAAAAATTTAGTGAAAACATTTTTTTCCTTCAAAAGAAGAGGTCATGATTGTACTTAAAGTAGATCTATAAATAAGTATTCTGCAATCACTGACACACTAGAGGCAAAAAGCAAAGTTCAGTTCTACAGCTCATTTTAAAATATATTTCTTGAGTTTAGATGGTCCCAGAGAGATTTATTTTCGTGGATTTATATGCTCTGCAAATTACAGTTTAAACATAGGCTGGCTGAAAGATGCATTGAAGCAACAATGTTAGCCCTCTTGTTAAAGAAAATGACAGTGTTACCAAAACTAACCTACAAAGTTTTATTAAAACGATCTTTTGTGATAATCTCTTTTAAGAATGCATTATTTTGCCGGGCTCGGTGGCTCAGCCTGTAATCCCGCGCCTTTGGGAGGCTGAGGTGAGTGGATTGCCTGAGCCCGCGGGTTCGAGACCCGCCTGGGCAAGCGAGACCTCATCTCTACAATAAATCAAAAAAATCAGCCGGGCATGGTAGCGCGCGCCTGTAGTTCCAGCTACTTGGAAGGCTAAGGCGGAAGGATCACCGGAGCCCAGCAGGTCGAGGCTGTGGTGGCCGGGAGTGGCCACTGCACTCCAGTCTGGATGACTGAGTGAGACTCCAACTCAAAAAAAAAAAAAAAAAGAATGCATTATTTTTAATTAGATCTTAAGTTTGAAAGCAAGAAGGGTCAATGAAAAACAATTTTTAATAATATTCCAACTACTGCTAGATCTTTACACAATTCAATTATTTCTATCCAGTGTGGTGTAAGAAACATTTGGCAACTGATTAAACCAATTCTTAAAGCAAATTATAGAACTGTCAGAAGACAAGAAATCAGAATGTCAAAATACAAGGACTTTTTTATGCAAAATGTCTTGCAAGTGTTTTTGACAGACGATTTCTGCCTGCTTGTCATATTAGTTTCATTAATTTGGTCCACATCAAGTAAAAAGAAATACTTCCATGCATTTGCTATTTGAAATAAAAATCCTCAATTGAATAATATTCCCAAAGACAGCCAAAGCAGCCATGTGAGGAAATTTTATGCTTTAATTTTATCCAAGCTTACGCAGCACTGTAAAAATCTATGTTGAGGTTTATAACTAGAATCCCAAAATAAATGTTTGGGTTTTTTTGGGGGGGGGGGCAGTAAAGCCATATCTATAAAATTTGAGCTACTACTAATATGCAAATGCCATTAGATAAAGATTTTATGTATTTTTTCTGGGCAGAGCAAAATGTAACAATATGTATTTTGCAATATGTTTGATATACATTTTAAAAAGCGAATTTATAAGCTATATAGGTCTGAGCCATCTGTCCTAAAATATATTCTTATTACTTCAATTTACACTATTTGTGCTTTGCTTATAGAAGATTACAAATTTTTCTTCTCTTTTAAAGCTTAAGAGAAATTCAAAGATACACATTATAGAAAAGTGAAACTCTAGTTTAATAATGAGATAATCCACAAGAAATCTACTTTCTTAAGAATATATTTCCTGTCCCATTTCAAGCACTAGAGTCTTACTTATATCAAGTCGCATTACAACAGGTGACTCTGTGCCTTACTTATATATTATTGCTTGTTTCAGTAAAGTAGAACCTTGATTCTAGAACTTATGCAGCACATTTGTTGAAGTATATTGGAATAAAGAGATATGAGAGATATAAAGAGATATGAGCCCCTTCGAATTGCTTGGCAAATAACTATATATATTCAATGTTCACAAATTTTATGGAATTGAGTCTTAACTGAAATAGAGAAATAATTTGAATCATGGAGTTTATAATTACACCTACTATAGAGGCAAATATAATGTTGTATAAGTCAGGTATCTTTTAAATAATAAAAGTCCAACTGAAACAGTTTCAAAAAAAAAAAGAAAGAAAGAAAATCGTTTGTATGGTAGATTCCACAAAATATTATAAAACCATAATAAATTATCTTTAGACAGTAATAGGAAATAGTGCTGACCAGTGGAAAAAAGATGGATTCAAAAATTACTGTTATATACTGTCATTACAACTATATAAAACATGTGGGAAAAACAAACAACAAAATTTACTAAAAACTTAACAGGCGTGGTTGTCTCATGAGCAAGATTTTTAGGTGACTTTCTCATTTCCCAAAAAAGCTTTATAGCACTTTTATGATGAGAACTATAAAAGATAACATATAAAAGATGTTATTTCTAAAATAAGTTCAAACACAAGAAACATGATAAATTCAAATTAATATTTTGGGTGTTTTAATATAAGTTCCACATACAGATCAAATCCAATTGAGACAAAAGACTGCATATTTTATTTTTTTATAAAATAAGAACAGAAAGTGTCAGAACTGACAGACATATACTCAAACTGAAAACTGAAGAAAAAAAAATCAACTTTCGAAGACACTATCAAGTAAATAGCACTTATGCAAAAACAACCCCTTAAACTATATGTATCTTTTAAAGTACATATTATTAATCTTTTTAAAGACAATTCCAAGTCAGAAAGGAAACCCAAAAACTTAACCCAGAGCACTTCCTTCTAAATTACAAGGTAGTTTCCCAAATGCCATTAAGAAAAAGATCTGATGATTCCTACAAACTGATGGTACCATCTGAATCAGCCCAATATATTTATCTTGGGAGCTCCTTGCACAAAACCAATTTTCAGATTTCAAAATATCACCCAGACCCAAATTATTTTCAATTTTCCATTCAAGTGTCTGTCAGAAACATTCAATCATGTTTGTCCAAGTCAGTTTTCACCTGTAGTAAGTCCAAGTCATTGAGATTTAAAGTAAGTCATTAAAATTATTACATCTGTTTTGGCTTTCAATTATCAAATTATCTCAGACTATTTTATTCTATTTGAGGCTTTGCATACTTCTTTCTCATTTCTCATAAAATAGTTAATAACAATCACATAGATATAAGCTCTGAAACAGCATAATTTAGAACCTTCCCATTGTAGTAATTTCCAACTTTAACAAAATCTGCAACATTTAATAACTGCAAACTTTATATTGTATTACCTTCTCAAATGCAGGATCATAGGAAGACACATGAGGTTTAACGATTTCTGCTTCCCAATCTTCATCTCCCATGGTGGCTTCAAGTTTTACATTTTTAAAAAAAGCACATTTGGCCTCAATTAGATCAGAAGCATACCTTTACAAACTATCACTGTTTCTTTCACATACCTCTTAAAACTACACAAGTGTTAATTTTCCCCAAAAGTTTTTGCAAAAGGAGGAATAAGATTTTGCACCTTACCTAAAGACAGCATTTATATCCATCCTTTTTATCTTTAAAAATTAGTTGAATACCTTAGCTAATTATTTTGGCAATCATCATATCCCCAGTGATGCTTAGGCTTTTCCCCCAAATCTGTTCATAAAATGTGTCTCTTCCCTGGAAGGGTCTCCAGATGCCTTATTGAACATTAAGGCGAACAAAATTTTTTGAGAAACTACTCAAGGATTCTCCCTTTACATGATTCCCTTCTAAGTTGGATAGGATGTTTGGTTTGGGGTGTTTTTTTGTTTGTTTGTTTTTAAAGTCAGGATCTGACTCTGTGGCCCAGGCTGGAGTGCAGTGGCACAATCATAGCTCACTATAACCTCAAACTCCTGGGTTCAAGCAATCCACCTGTCTCAACCTCCACCACCAGCTAATGTTCATTTTTTTCTTTTTTTGAGTCGGAGTCTTACTCTGACTCAGGCTGGAGTGCAGTGGCCCTTTCACAGCTCAGTGCAGTCTCCAACTCCTAGGCTCGGGCAATCCTTCCACCTCAGCATCCTGTGTAGCTGGGACCACAGACGCGGACCACCATGCCCGGCTAATTATTGGTCTTTTTTTTTTTTTTTTTTTTTTTTTTTTTTTTTTGTAGAGACAAGGTCTCACTATGTTACCTAAGCTAGTCTAGGACTCCTGGGCTCGAGCAATCCCTCCTCAGTCTCCCAAAGCGCTAGTTGTACAGGCGTGAGCCACCACACCCCGTCCTCGCCTAGTGAATTTTTGTTTTTTGATTTGTTTCGTTTAGACAGAGGTTGGCTATGTTGCCGGAGGCTGGTCCTGAACTCCTGGCCTCAAGAGAGCCTCCTGCCTCTGCCTTCCAAAGTACTGAAATGACAGGCGACTGCCACTGCGCCCACCCATTTGGGTTTTGTTTTGTTTTTTAATTTTGCTTTTCTGTGTGTGGTCGGGGGGGGGGAGAGGAATAGGAGGTGAGACTTTGGGGAAAGGGAGGCCTTGGAGCTTGGTGGGAGGGGGAGATGGGTTGAGTGACCCAAATTTCTCCAACAAAGGGCAACCATTTTCATCACGGTGCATCTGTACACAAATGATACTACAACCATCTTTGTTCCGAGAAAAAGGTGGGCAAGGGCCGGAAAGAAGACTCCCTGCTTCTCCCTTCGTCTGCAGGCCTCAAACCCAGACTATGGGCACTCACGGGACTTCAAGATCCGTGGGCAAAAGGCACAAAGGCTCCAAAAGACTGCTTCAAACCTTCACCCACGCCCTCCACTCTTCTTTGACCAAAGCCCGGCCACCGAGAAGCCAGGACGACCGAGCCCAGAACAGCGCCCTACAGACACGGCCCACTCACCTCCCGCTGCTGGTTCTCCTGCGGCCCTCGCAGCCGCTGACGCCGCTTAAACGGCTGCACGTGAAGCACGCCGACTGCGTCAGGCACGCTGCCCAACAACAAATGGCACAAAGAGAGGAGCCCGCCAGCCAATCAGCGCTCAGACCGCTGGCGGCGTCCCGCCCCTGCTTCTGGCCTGCGTGTTCCAGGCTTGCTCGCGTTCGAGGGCACAGTGGCTGCGCCCACAGGCCTCTTCGCGGGGTGGCTTGTTGGTCCTTCGGGGACGGGGCTGGCCGTGGGGCTACTGCCAACTCGTGTCCACGTTCTCAGGTGGCGTCTTCAACCTGGAGAGGCTCTAGATTTTCTCTGTGCAAGCACTGCAAGCCAATGATGTCCGCCTCCGTTTTTCTAACGCAAAAAATAAAAGGGGAGAGGGGCAGTGGCCTCCCTCTTACCCCTCGATCCCCCCACACCTTCCCCCACCCCAGGGTTCCAGTCGGTTGGGCCCCGCTTCACATCCGGGGTTTTCCAGGTGCCTCAACTGCACCTGAGGCCGATGGAGGTGGTGCATTCCTTTTTCCTCCTAGTAGGAGGGGAAGAATGAGATTCTGACCAGCTGGCACTCCAAGACATTGTAAAGAAAGCTAGCCTGTAAGAGTTAGAGTTCCACCTCTTTAATTTTTTTGATTGGAGTCTTACTCCGTCGCCCAGACTGGAGTGCAGTGGCCGCTCCCGGCCACCGCAGCCTCGACCTGCTGGGCTCCGGCGATCCTTCCGCCTCAGCCTTCCAAGTAGCTGGAACTACAGGCACGCGCTACCACACCCGGCTGATGTTTGATTTATTGTGGAGATGAGGTCTCGCCAAGTTGCCCAGGCGGGTCTCGAACCGGCGGGCTCAGGCAATCCACTCACCTCAGCCTCCCAAAGCGCTGGGATTACAGGCTGAGCCACCGAGCCCCGGCCCCCTCTTTTAAAAGGAAACTGCCTCTGATCCAGAAGGAAGGAGGAAATTGGCATCGGCTTAGGTCGTTCGTCAAGGCTTGAACTTATGGTCCACTTGTTTATATCCCTGGGAGCACAAGTCCAAGTGGCCAAGGGTCATTTCAATACTGAATGTCATCAATTAGATTTTCTTGTTCTGCCCCCTCCCTCCCTCTCCCCGCCACCTAAAGCAGGTAACGTCGCTGCGAAGTTTCCCTAAATACAAAAAGCAAGACAAAGAACCATTTTTAAAGTGTAGTTGTCAGTTTTTGTTTTATTTGTGTCATTTTCCCTTCTCTGAATCTTTGAAAAAACTGCTATTTTATTTAGGAACATAAATTTCAACACAGTCTGACACTTGGGCATAAAGAATGAGGCATATTGTGGACTCAGGTTAGCTCATGTTTTTCATCTTTAGAACAGCCATTACTGGTTAAAATACTTAAGAGGATCCTGATACAAATTCAGAACATCAGGAGGATTGGCTGCCCTCTCCACACATATGGGGGTACTAGTTGCCTCAAAGGTATGATGTGAAAATTTGGTTTAAAAATGGAAATTATTTAAATGACAGTTATGTTAAAATATATTTTAACATGTCAGGATTTATCTAGTTAGCACTAAACCTTGTCAGACTATTCTCAAGACAAATGGTTTTAAAAAGATTATTTTTTCTTTCCAATAAATAGTGCTGGAACAATTGGATATTCATACTAAAAAAAAAAAAAGATCAGTTTTATTTTTTTCTGAATAGGAGGTCTTACTTTGTCACCCAGGCTAGAGTGCAGAGGCACTATCATGGTTCACCGCACCCTCAACCTCCTTGGTTCAAGCGATCCTTCCACCTCAGCATCCCAAGTAGCTGGGGCTACAGGTACACACCATCATGCTCTGCTAATTTTTTACTTTTTTGTAGAGATAAAATCTCGCCATACCACCTGGGCTGGTCTCGAACTGCTGTGCTCAAGCAATTCTCCCCTCTCAGCCACCCAAAGTGCTGGAATTACAGATGTGAACCATTGCACCTGGCCAAAAGATTATATTTAACAAAGGCCAAACCAAAATATATTTTAACATAACTGTCATTTAGATAATTTCCATTTTTAAACCAAATTTTCACATCATACCCTTGAGGCAGCTAGTACCCCCATATGTGTGGGGAGGGCAGCCAGTCCTCCTGATGTTCTGAATTTGTATCAGGGTCCTCGGAGGTATTTTAACTCAACTTGAATTTAACGTTATTCACGCAGAATTTTTAATTCCATGAGAAAACATTTACTAAGCAAAAGGAGCAAGTTATAAAATCATGTAGATAGAATCATAACCAACTAGGTTTTTATGAAGTATGGAAGACTTGGACAAATTGTCTACAGTGAACACATTTTTTTAAACACTTAGCAGATATTCTCTGTTATTCACCCTTGGTGAAAACAGATACTTGCAGCTTTCAGGTATTACAATAAAATGATTCTTTAGGAAAAATAAAATATCTGTGAGAGGAATCTCCCTGGTTAAGAAAAAAGTGAATTATGTTGAGTTCAACATTGAGGAAATAATAAATAAGCAATGGATGAAAATAATATAATTCAAAAATTGAACATGAATAGTAAAAAAGGGACAAACACAGTTGTTCCTTTGATGTGTGTTCCCAGGCAGTGAAGCTATTATTCTATTTTCTGGTTCCCTCTGACAGGTAAGTTAAGCTAAAGACATCTTATAACACAAGGAAAACGCAGGAATTCACTTAGTTGTAAAATAGGCTTTAAATGAACACTGTTGTGTGTCAGGTACCATGCTAGGCGCTATGAGTAAAATTAGCCCATGTCTCAAGAAATTCTCTAGCCAAAAAAAAAAAAAAAGACAGTGGCTACTGGAATTTAAAATCTTAACACTCCTGTCTCAAAAGATTAACTAGATGAAAAAACCCTCTATCATATACAAGAGGGGGACCCAAAAAAATCCTGGAATTTATTTATAAAAAATTGTGTATTTCTTCTTACATGTTTAAACTTCAGTCACCTTCTAAGTGCTCTTCGTTTGATGCAAAACACCTATGGAGAAACTTTTTCCACAGTTCAAAACAGTTTTTGAACTCGTCAATTCTGATGCCTTTTAGTGCTTCTGTCGTTTTTTTGTTTGTTTGTTTCACCTCTTCCACGTTAGCAAAACATTTCCCTTTAAGGACTTTTTTCATCTGGGGAACAAAAGTCGCTCAGGGTGAGATCAGATAAATAGGGAGGATGGGGCACAGGGGTCATGCTGTTTTTGTTCAAAAACTGCTGAACACTCTGCAGTGCGGGTAAGTGTGCTCATAAATCACCCATCACAAAATAGGCAAACACACTGAAAGAATCTGAAAAAAAAAAAAATTTCTGAAGCCAAATACAGTCTCCCACAACAATGCTAGCTGGTACATTGATGCCAATGGGTTCCTACAAGCCCCCACCCCAAAAGATAATTCCAGGGTTTTTGGGTCGCTCCTCATACAGTTTCTCCGAATTCTCTAAATCTTATATTTAGAGAGATTTAGATTCAGGTAGGAAAACAATTTCGTCAAAGAAGTCTTAGTTTCAAATCAAAGCTTGTAGTTAAGACCCTTGACACTAAAAAGATACATGAAATTCTCCAAGTTAATACAGAGAACTGATTTGGTCTGTTTATGTTTTCATCACTATCTCCACATTATTTTTTAAAAAATTTTTTTTTTTAGTTGAAGTCTCACTGCGTCACCCAGGCTGGAATGAAGTGGCATGTTCATGGCTACCATAGCCTCAACCTGCTGGGCTCAGGTGATCCTTCTGCCTCAGCCCTTCAAGTAGCTGAAACTGTAGGTACACAACTATGCTTGACTAATTTTTTTATTTATTGTAGAAATGAGGTCTCACCCAGGCTGTTGCCCAGGCTGGTCTTGAACCCCTGGGCTCAGGCAATCCTCTAGCCTCCACTTCCCAAAGTGCTGAGATTACAGGCATGAGCCACCACACCTGGCCTCAAATAATGATTTTTTTTTTAATTGATGTGGACTGTGCCTATCACCATGTCAATACTGTTAAAAATTTCTTTCAAGGCCAGGCACGGTAGCTCACACCTATAATCCCAGCACTTTGGGAGGCCAACATAAGAGGATTGCCTGAGTCCACAGGTTCAAGACCAGCCTGGGCAACTTGGTGAGACCTCATTTCTACAATAAATCAAAAAATTAGCCAAGTGTGGTGGCGTGTGCCTGTAGTTCCAGCTACTTGGAAGGCTGAGGTGGAAGGATCGCCTGAGCCCAGTAGGTCAAGGCTGCAGTGGCCATGAGTGTGGCACTGCACTCCAGCCTGTGCAACAGAGTGAAACTACAACTCAAAAAAAAAATTATTTTAAATTTTTTAAAAAATAATTTAAAAATTATGTTACCAGTAGGTAAAAATGAATCACCTAAAATGGTAGAGAGTACACATTCATTCTTATATATATTTGAGAACCTACTCTGTACACAACCATATACTAAAGATAAAAGATAAAATATTATAGGTCAGAGCCCTATAAAATTAACCAAAACAATGAAGGCATGGATACAGTGTCTTCACTGCTGGCAAAACATCTAAGAAAGAAATTCAACAGAAAGGGGTTTTCAGCATAACTATCAGGGTTCAGAGAGACAAAATTTCTGTATTTTTCCAGTAACAGCCTAGGCTGTATATCCCAAAGTGTAGTATACACATCACTGAGCTTAAGCAATTCATGGACAATTTTCATGATGGTTATTTTAGTGTTATATTTAACATTTATTTAATGTGCATTAGAGAACTATAATTAGCATACCAAACATGATTTAGAAATATAATTGCCTATAATGATACTAAGGTATATATTTAAGTTTTTTTAAAGACTATTCATTTTTTATTTATTTTCTTTTATTTTTAAAACGTGGGGTACAAATGATGGTTAGGTACACACGTGGTTATCATACAGGTAAAGTGTGGGTATCCTTATTGATGTCGTGTTTCTCTCCCCTCCCCACTGGCTATGTCCCACTACTGTCAATCCGTTTCTTATGGTAGTATGATAAATATTCAAGGTCCACTTATGAGTGAGTACATGTAGTATTTAGATCTCTGTTTCTGTGATAAATCACCGAGTATTATAGACTCTAGTTCCATCCAGGCTGCTGCAAAGTTCATAATTTTTTCTTTATGGCTGCATAATATTCCATCCTGTAAATGTGCATTTTCTTCATCCAGACCACTTTCAATGGGCAGCACGGTTGGTTCCATGTTTTTGCTATTGTGAATAATGCTGCAACAAACATGCGTGTGCAGGTATCTTTATTACAGAGAGATTTGAGTTCCTCTGGGTATATTCCCAGAAGGGGGATTGCTGGGTCATATGGAAGGTCAATTTTCAGATTTTTTAGAAATCACTACACTGTTTTCCACAGAGGTTATACTAGTTTACATTCCCACCAACAACGTAAAATTTTCCCTTTTCCATCCTCTCCAGCATCTGTTGTTTTTTGAGTTATTGATGATGGCCACCCTGACTAGAGTTAAGTGGTATCTCAGTGTGGCTTTAATTTGCATTTCTTTGATGATTAGTGAAGCTGAGCATTTTTTCATGTATCTGTTGGCTGCTTGTATGTCTTCTTCTGAAAAGTGTCTATTCAGATCTTTTTGCCCATTTTTTAATAGGGTTGTTTTTTTCTTTTTGGCACGTTTGAGTTCCTTGTAGATCCTAGATGTTAGGCCTTTTTCAGATACACAGTTGGCAAATATTTTTTTCTCATTCCATGGGCTGTCTCCCCACTCTCTTGATGGTTTCTTTTGCTTTGCAGAAGTTTTTCAGTTTGATGAGGTCTCACTTGTCTATCTTATCTTTTACATTTGCTTTTGGAGAGTTGATCAGGACTTGGTTGCCTATTCCAATTTCTGTAAGGGTATTTCCTACATTTTCTTCTAGGATTCTTACAGCTTGCGATATTACATTTATGTCTTTGATCCATTTAGAGTTGATTTTAGTGTATGGTGATAGGTAGGGACCTTGTTTCAGTCTTCTGCATGTAGTCAGCCAGTTTTCCCAGCACCATTTACTGAATAGGTTCTCCTCTCCCCATTGGTTGTTGGTGGAGGCTTTGTCAAAGATGAGTTGGTTGAGGAATTGAGATTTTGCTTCCAGAATCTCTATTCTGTTCCATTGGTCTATATGCCTGGTCTGGTACCAATACCAAACTGTTTTGATTATTGTAGCTTTATAGAAGAGTTTGAAGTCTGAAAGTATGATACCTCCCACTTTGTTTCTTTTGCTCAGGATTGTTTTGGCTATTCATAAAGAGTATTGATTTTTTAAAACTAAGTACACACATGTATATTGGTATACAGAAATGGCAAGCATCATAAAGGTGGCATTCAAATGACTGAAGTGTGGGAAACACTGGTGCAAAAGGCTGGATCTGGGGGTTGGTTGCCAGAGAGGTGTTTATTGTGAGTAAAGATATTTCATTAGCCCCTGTTCTGATTTCATGCTCACTTAGCAACTGCCCAAGTACCTGGATACTGGGAAAGGAGGTGCCATGAATAAGAAATATAAGCTTCACTTTCTCCTCAGTATGAGTTAATATATTGAGATTCTGGTTTAGAAATCAGTCTTGTTTGAGTTTAGCTAGTATTCCTGAGAGTTCTTACCTGTAATCAACCAGACCTCCTAGATAACATAACACACTCACGACAATATTACAAATGTTGTACTTATCTATTTTTATTTCAGTAGGTTTACAAATGTATTTAATAAGAGCTTAAAGTGAGTGATAAAAGTCAAATGCTGTGTCAAGGTACCTTGAACAATCCTTTCTTAGACAAAGGGGTCTTCTTGGTCCTTCACCACAAAACAATAGTTCATCAATGAACCATCGAATTTGGTAAGCAGTCACTTAAAAAACATGGTACACCAAATACAGCCCTTTCCATTCCTACTAGATGTTACTTACATCAGAGAACAAAGGAAGCTGATTTCTCTGTGTCCCAAATGGCAAAGGAAAACTGATTTGTGAATGTCATCACTGTCAGTCATCCTGAATATACAAAAAAAAGAAGTATTTCACTTGAAGAGAAGTAGTAATCAGATCCTGTCCATGAACCTTAAGTATGGTCTTTTCATCTACGCCTTCTAAGACTGAAGAGACTGGAGCTTGTAAACAATGGGGAAAAATCACCTGCAATTGGCTATCAAGTCAGTTTTGATCATTTATTAGCCATATGACCTTGGGCAAATTGTTTAATATCTCTCTGTAAAATGGGGAAAACTAGGGCCATCAAACACAGCTGTAAAGGTTGTACACTGCACAAAGGCACCAAGCCAAAAGGCAAGAAGTAACTGAACCCAACCTGCTCCCTACTTGCCAAACCATGCACCTGCACTTCCTAGATGAGGCACCATTCTAATTCTCACAAAGGTTAAATTCCCTTTATTTTAAGTATTTAGAATGGTTTCTATTTTCTTTGCTGGTCTCTGGCTGATGCAGGCATTTTACTAAAAATTTTTTTGGCTCAAATATGTCTTTTAGAATTCTGATTCTTTTATAAGATGCCTAATTA
Organism: Tarsius wallacei; assembly: GCA_963574415.1. Classification (NCBI taxonomy): domain Eukaryota; kingdom Metazoa; phylum Chordata; class Mammalia; order Primates; family Tarsiidae; genus Tarsius; species Tarsius wallacei. The sequence continues at coordinate 3,326 of CAUYQG010133626.1, read as the reverse complement.
AAAGACTATCAACTTAGGACCCTACAATGAGTTATCCACATGTGTTCACTTTCTTTCAGTCCTCAATCCACTGCAGTCTGACTCTGCTCCATTGCTGCACTGAAACTGCTATTGGCAAGGTCACGACGATATCCTTATTACTAAATTTTATTGACAGTTTTCAGTTCTTAACCTAGGATACCTCTTAGTAGTCATTGACATTTTTGACCACTTTTTAATGAAAATATTCTATAAGTAGCTGGAAAAAGACCATCCAGAATTGGTGGTGCTTGCCTGTGATCCCAGCACATTGGGAGACTGAGGTGGGAAGATTATTTGAGCCCAAAAGTTTGAGACCAGCCTGGCCAACAAAGCAAGACCTCATCTCTACAAAATTAAAAAATTAGCCGAGCAGGGTGGCATGTGCCTGTAGTCCCAGCTACTCAGGAGGCTGAGGTGGAAGGATCACCTGGGCCCAGGAGGTCAAGGCTGCAGTGAGCTGTGATTATGTCACTGCACTCCAATCTGGGTGACCAAGTGAGACTCCAACTCAAAAAATAGTAATAAAATATAAAAAAAGAAAAAGACAAAATTTGACCTGTTTATCATACCATATAACAGAATAAGAAATTCAAATCTAAAAACAGCAAAACTGCCAGGCATGGTGGCTCACGCCTATAATCCCAGCACTTTGGAAGGCTGAGACAAGAGGATTGCCTGAAATGGACTCAGTGCTTTGTGACACTCTCAGGATATTCTGCCTTGACTTTAATCTTTGTGAAGCAGGGTTTTCTGCAGTAACAGCAACCAAAATGAGATTACAGAGTAGACTAGACATAAGCAACACGCTTCAGGTGTCAGTGTCTCCCATCAGCCCCAGATGGGACCATCTAGTTGCAGGAAAACAAGCTCAGGGATCCCGCTGATTCCACATTATGGTGAGTGATAATGACAGAAATAAAGTCCACAATAAATGTAATGTGCTTGGGCATGGTAGCTCACGCCTTTGTAATCCCATCACTTTGGGAGGTGGAGGCGAGAGAATTGCCTGAGCCTATGGGTTCAAGATCAACCTGAGCAACATGGTGAGACCTCATCGATCCAATAAATCAAAAAATTAACCAGGCATGGTGGCACACGCCTGTGGTTCCAGCTACTTGGAAGGCTAAGGCGGAAGGATCACCTGAGCCCAGCAAGTCGAGGCTGTGGTGGCCATGAGCGTGCCACTGCACTCCAGCCTGGACAACAGAGTGCGACTCCGACGAACAAAAAACCAAAAACGTAATGGGCTTGATTCATCCCAAAACCATTCTCCTCCTCCCCCAAGACTGTGGAAAAATTATCTTCCATGAAACCAGTCCCTGATGCCAAGAAGGCTGGAGACCACTGCCCTAAACAAAACCACAGTTGCCATTTGTACGTTGATAATTCTCAAACGTAGAGCTCTCTTGAGTGTTGTTTCACTAAACTTCATAACCAGAAAGTTGTTTCACTAACCTTCCTGAATCTGAAATTTTTTTACAACATTGAGAGAATTCCCCAGCTTTTGTCTTCAAATATTTTCTCTCCTCATCTTCTAGGACAACAGTTGTGTCCTATAGGTCCCTGAAGCTATTTTTTTCAACCATTTACCTCTCTGTTGTTCAGACTGGATAATTTTTATTGACTTGCCTGCAAATTTATCAACTCTTTTCTGTCATTCCCATTCAGCTGTCAATGCTATCCAATGAATTTTTTATTTCAGATATTGAACTTTTCAGGGGTTTTTTGGTATGTATCTGAAGTTTCTAGTTCTCTGCTAATATTTCCTGCCATTTTACTCTTTGTGATCTTATTTCCTTTTGCATCCTTGACTTTGTTTAATAGCTGCTTTAAAAATCTTTGTCTACTAATCCAAACTTCCGGGCATCTTGGAATGGGTCTATTGGTTGCCTTTTCTCTCGAAAATGGTTGTTTTTTCCTGTTTTTTCATGTATTGAGTCATTTTGCATTGTATCCTAGACATTGATTACAAATTTTTTTTTTAAATCTTAAGTAATGTTTATTGCTACAGAAAAAAAGAAAAGTAGAGCATGAAAACTTAAATCCATATTAAATATTATCAACTGCCACATGATGCATATGACCCATATGTAGTCTATGAGCAACTGTCTCTAGCCATGCATAAAACATGATACAATCTCAGCACTTGCTTTTTTGTTGAGAGCTTAGAATGACTGAACTGTTGTCTTTTTTTTTTTTTTTTTTTTTGAGTTGGAGTCTCATTCTGTTGCTCAAGCTGGAGTGCAGTGGCACGCTCACGGTCACCACAGCCTCAACCTGCTGGGCTCAGGCGATCCTTCTACCTCAGCCTTCCAAGTAGCTGAAAGTACAGGCACAGGTCACCATGCCTAACTAATTCTTTTATTTATTGTAGAGATGAGGTCTCACCAAATTGCCCAGGCTAGTCTTGAACCCCAAGTTCTCACTATGTTGCCTAGACTGGTCTCTAATTCCTGGGCTCAAGCAATCCTCCTGCATTGGCCTCCCAAAGTGCTGAGATTACAGGTGTGAGCCACCGTGCCTGGCTTAACGTCAATTTTTATGTACAATATTTTGTAGAAACTGTGGATATTTTATGTTCCATCAAAGAATATTGATTTTCTGTATTCTAAAAGTCACTTAACTTGTTTGGACGCAAACTACAAATTCTGTCTCTTGGGAGGCAACTCAAATATCAGCTCAGGTCTTTCATTTTTAACTGGGCTATTTAGAATTTATTCTACACGCATGGTAAAGTGGTCAGTAAAAGACTAAGTAGAGATTATACACTAAATTTGGGGCTCCCCATCTCTGACTTTATTTACTTTCCAGCAGCTGTGATTGTCCCAAATTCTGTCCTCAGTTCTTTAGGCCAAAAACACTGCGATCTACTAGAATTGCAGCCATTGTTCACGGTGTAGACTGGAGCCTACACTCATAGTACTAGAATCTGTGAAATTGGGGAAATGAACCCAGTTGCTCTTCCCTTCTTCCCTCCTGCTTCTGTTTACTCTCTAGTGCCATAGTAGTATTTTTTTTTTTTTTTTTTTTGAGTTGGAGTCTCACTCTGTCGCCCAGACTGGAGTGCAGTGGCCGCTTCCAGCCACCGCAGCCTCGACCCGCTGGGCTCCAGCAATCCTTCCGCCTCAGCCTTCCATGTAGCTGGAACTACAAGCGCACGCTACCATGCCCGGCTAATTTTTTGACTTATTGTAGAGATGAGGTCTTGCCAAGTTGCCCAGGCGGGTCTCGAACCCGCGGGCTCAGGCAATCCACTCACCTCAGCCTCCCAAAGGCGTGGGATTACAGGCTGAGCCACCGAGCCC
>CAUYQG010133624.1:0-15743 GCA_963574415.1 Tarsius wallacei | reverse complement strand
GGATAAAAGGAGCATGGAGACCTCCATTAAACGGCTTCTGCTCAATCCGTTTGAACAGTGGTCCATTCTCTTTCTTTCTCTTTCTTTCTCTCTCTTTCTTTCTCTCTATATCTATCTCTTCTGCAGAATCGGCTCCTGCACTAGACGGGAGTCCAGTGTATTGGCTCCTGCACTAGACAGGAGTCTAATCTCTTTGTTCCCCAGGAATAATCGCCAACGCCACCACACCTTTCCAGGGACACTCTAAATCTCTCCGTGGGGGCTGGTCCCCCACACTCATCCAGCCTGGACCATCGGGCAAGAGAGGAAGAAAGGACAATAAAGACCTACCAGGTGATCCAGAGTCAGGCATGTCTCAGAGGAAGGGCTCCCCAGGCAGTGTTGGGCTTGGGGCTGCAGGCACTCTGCCCATGACCACAAACATCCTATCCACTGCTCCAATATCTGGGCATCTGAGGTGTCCATATCATTCCTAATATTATTAATAAGTATTTGAGCATTCACTGCCTGTCACTCTCTTGTTGCCCACCCAGAATACAAAGATTTAAAACATGCATCCCTACTGTGTAGGAATTATCCTGTCTACCTCAGACAAAACAAGAGCCAGAGGAGGGACAGACACACAGAGCCTTCAGCCCACACTGCCCTTTCTCGAAGAAGTTGCCCCCAAACTGTGAGGTGACAATGTCGAGGCTTAAATGCTAATAATTTCACAGTCCAGGCTTTCAGGAAATGCTCTCCTGAGTGGGGGAGACTTCACATGGAGTGTTGGCCATGTGGAACATGTTGCCAGGCATACTTGTCTCCTCTCAGGTCAGGGCGGCAGCAGAGGGCCAGAGCTGTCCAGGGAACGGCAGTACCAGATGCCAGCTGGGCAGAGACACAGACAGGCCCAGGGAGCTCAGAGCCAGGCTGCCCTCTCACCTGGGCTCACTCTGTCTTGTCTTCCTTGTTGAGGTGAGGAGAAACTGAGATGAGGAGAAACCCTTTGTGAACAATTTTTTCCAGCTTTACTGGTTTTGAGTTCCAGAAAATGATGAATAAGTTGAGGTGTTGGTCATACATGTCCCATATCAGAAAGAGTATCAGTCCATCTGGGGCTTCTCCCCACGCCCTACCATCACCCCTGGTTCCGCCCCTCCCCACACTGAACCTATATAAGCGGATGCAGGCCAGGCCACTTCAAATACCCACAGGGTCAGGGAAGACCACGGTATTCCTAGCAGCGTAGAGATGTGGAGATCCTTTTGCCTCCAGCTCCTCCTCATCCTCCTTCCCCTCAGCCTCCAAAATTCGCTACCCACAAAGGTCCTTGGAATTCAGACTCAGGAGGACTTCGTGAACGTCATTCTAGAAATCCAGCAGCAGCTAAACAAACCTGTGAGTAGCTGAGGCCGAGCTGGAAATGGGATGAGGACAACCCCGCTCAGCCTCAGGCCAGCGGTGCTCATGGGTTCTTGTTCTTCCCCTGCAGAAAGATGGAATCCAGGAACAATGGGAGATCCTGACGGTGAGAGTCGGTCTACTGGCCCACCGCCTCCCTTCCAGTCACTGCTGTTGTGTTGCTGGTCACTGCTCTGGGCTTGAGCACTTTTGGGTCAAGTACACCTGAGTGGTCACACCTGAGTCTTAACCTTCGTCTTTTGCCTGGTGTAGCATGTGTGTGGTCGAGGGTATTTTCCCCACAAGTGTGGAAGTTGTAATGTTCATGTTGGCAATCTGGCTTCCTTCCCTTTGGACTCTTCCCTGGCAGCTGGTTCAGAAAGTTCCCCCATTCATCCAGGCCCCTTCCCCAGCCCACCTGGAGTCAGGAAGCAGGATAGGCCCTGGCCTGACAGGCCTTTGTCAGAATGTGCTATGACCACCTCAGGTGTAGTTCCCTCGGGGCAGCTGGGTCCCACTTGAGGTCTGGGCAGGACAGAGTTGGCAGAGATGAGGGGGCACTGGTGAAGAAAGGAGGCAGGTGATGTCAAGGCCAGCCCCACCTCACATTCTCTTTGTCCCTGCAGAATCACAGCTTTCTGAAGTCCAACCTGGCTGCCTTCCTGAATGCCTCAAAACTCTTAAATACCTCATCTTCCATGTCCATCTGGAAAAATCTGAAGGGGATTGAGGTGTGTAAGGGTGGGAGGGTCCCTCTGGCACTGGGGTCTCCATGTTCCCAGAATGGCCCACTCCAGGTCAGAGCACATGCCCTTGTCTCGCCCTTTCCCAAATGGGAGCAGCATTTCCACCTCTACTCCCTGGTTGCTGCCCTCTACCCTGGTGGCAGCCCCTCCAGGGCTGGGAGCAGAGCTACCACCTTGTATCTCCTCCGTCACAGAGGACCCATGGCTCCTAGCGAGGCCCTCAGGGTCTTCTCGGCTTCCCCCAAGGGCTGACTGGTCTCTCTTGTCTCTGGTCCACAGGAACTCCTGCAGACCTTGCCCCTCTCCATGCCCACACCTCAGGTAAGCTGCCAACTGGGCTGGGATGCCCACTGAGCACGGCACCTGTCTCGCCCCTTCCATCTTCTCCACACCTAACCCAACTTTCTCATTTCTTCAAAGGAGGAAGAGCAGCTGTACATCCAAGAAAGAGACTTTAATGACTTGTCAAAGAAGTTGAATAGCTTCCTGAGAACTCTGGATTATGTTCGATTGTTGCTGCCAACCAACTCTCTCTTAGCTTTGTCCAGGCCCTTGAACTCCCAGAGCTAAGAGTTGGGCTCGGGTCCTGTGTCACCAATATTCTTCCTGAATAGTCCAGGAACTACAGATGTCCGCTCTTGAATATCTGACTTTGGAACCGAGTCACTCAAGTTTAGTCTCAGGGCTACTGGCAATCATGTCTATTTATATTGCAGTTTATTTCATTATTATTCACATTATTGTAAAGTTATTTATTTTTCTAATGGAGGCTTCTCAGGAGTCTCTGAACAGAGCTAGGGTGGGGGGAGGTTGAGGCCATTTTCATTTGTGTCTCAGGTTTCAAAATGATTCCTTCTCCTTGGGGGAAAATAAATGTTTATAAACAGTCGCTTGGTCCCCAGTGTTGCATTTCTAGAAGGTTTCTCCATTTGACTTGGGTCTGGGTTGCAGTTTCCATACTCCACAGTTAATTTCTTTAATGCCGTGGTTTTGATTTCTCTCAGGACTCTGCCATTGCTATTTTCCTGGTATTTTCCTACCCCGTCCTCTGAGTGGGCTCACCAGACACTGCTCCTTCTCCCCGGCTTGATCCCCAACATCATTCCCTCTCCTCCTGAATCCCCTCTCTCCCCACTGCCTACCTCAGCCTTCTGACGCCTCGCTGCTCCACCCGCCTCTTGAGGTATATAAGGCTGGGGAGGGTCCCTCTGGCACTGAATTCCATCTTTGTCCTCTCATTGTTCCCATGGTCACCCCCTTATCCCAGCCCAGGCCTGACCTCCCAGAGTCCCAACCCAGCTCTCAGGCCTGGCCTCTCCCATCCCATTTCTCACAGCTGTCAGCGCAGCCTTTCTAGACACCTCTCTGCTCACATCACCCCTGCTGTCCCTCCAGTGACTCACGGTTTGTCCACTGGGACTAGAACCCAGGAGAAACACAAGCCAGTTTTCTTTCAAAGGAAATCCCCATGGAGGAACCTAGAGCTATTTGCAATCCAGGGAACAATGGGTCCTTCTTATTTGGGTATCCCAGCCCCCCTCACTCCTATTTAAGACTTTGATCCTCTCTCATCCCTCCTGACTTCTTCCTACTCCTAAGAATTATACCTGGGTGTCTACAGGATAAGAAGCAGGAGCCACAGCACATGTTATGAAATGTGCTCCCATGTTTTATATTCTAAAACCCTTCCATAAGACTCCATGTAAAGCAACTCTAAAGGACAGACACCTCACAATTTCAGCATTGCTTTCTTCCTAGTTAGCTGTACATGAGAGCCATCTTCTTGTTCTAAACTGCCCCCTCAATGTTAGATGACAGTTTAATGGGATGTGGAGTGGGATTTTACCTACTGCCCTGAAAAAGACTAGCGTATCCCAACCCTGTACCTCTTTGAGTCAAGAAGATAACCGCTGGAACAGAGGGCTCTAGAGTCTTCTATCTTCCCACAGTTTGGCAAAGAGAGGACGTGCAGTTCCCCATGCTCTGAGTGGACATCTAAAAGTTAGAAGGGCTTAAAATCCCAATAAAGAAGACTGTCAGCCAGGCAAGGGAGTGCATCAGGAAGAGAATGTGGGATGACCACAGGGACTGGAGCAGAGGGACTTGGAAGAGGTCGTGCCATGGGGTTTCCCTTGATGGAAAACTGTGAGGGAGGGAGGTCCCTTCTTGTTCTTACACGGAGCCCTGAAGCTTGCATGCACATGCTCTATGGGGACCCACCTTCCACAGAGATCCTTGCATCCAGACAGCTTGCAAAGCAACACAGATCAGAGAATGGCTAGAATGCCTGTTGTGGGAGATGTGAATCTCTTTCCATCCTTCTCCTCTTCCTCAACCCAATATGCCACGGAGAAAAAGGTCTTAAAGAGGTGAAAAGAGAATGGTCAGACTATGCCCTCCCCCATGCCCATCATTTCAGTTCTCTGTGGCTAGAGCTGGCCAGCCCTGGGAAAGGAGAGAGATGAGATTGGGGCTCCACACTGGGCTGGATTTTTTTAATACTGCAAGTGATTCAAGAGGTGGAAATGTGTCCAAGAAGTTGACCTCAGCAGGTTCAGGAATGAGTGGCAGGAAGGAACACAGTTGGAGGTGATGATTGGAAAAAACAAAGATGGAATTCAGTGTGTGTGTGCCCCTCCACATTCCGGGCATGCTACAGTCACACGCAGATGCAAAGCATCCTAAGCCAGCTGCCCACGGCCTCTGTTGAAGCTCCCTCCATGCCCTTCACTCAAAGTCAAGTATTTCAACACATTTGTCTCCCAATTCAGATGTCATGACTAAACTTTTCCCTAAGAGACCTGTCAGGTGTGGATAAAATTCCATTCCTGCTGAGGTGGAAATCCCCTGAGACTGAGAAAGGAATTTGGACAAATTTCATCCCTGTCTCTGACACACATCTTTCTCCTGGGCACTTCTATTGGAAGCTTAAGCTCTTGAGTTCCTGAACTGTCATCCTCTTTTCTCAGAGAAAGCCCTTCTCACAGACCTGTTTTTCATCAAGGTTCAGCTCAAGAAGTCACCAAAGGTTTCCACCTTTGTAGGATCTGTATCTACTTCCCTAAGTCCCCAGGTAGTACCCCAGGATTATCTCAGGCCTGAAGACCCGACACAGGCATTGTGGGTGCCAGGAGTGATGCTCATTCCCTGCTGCTTGGTTTCCAGTTCACGAAGCAGGTAGCTACAAGTTGTATCAGCAGGGGAGGTGTGACAAGCAGACTAGAGCAGAAGTGCCAAGAACCCAGAGTAGTAGTCAAAGAGGAAGCAACAGGTCCCTGATCAGGGGAAGGCTGACTGATGCCAGAAGACTTGGGCTTGGGTTGTATGTAATTGGGCATTAAGGACAGAGTGACCCAGAAATCTAGAGAATGTGGCGCTCATGACACAAGCCTGGACCACACGGGGTGAAGCTCATTGTGCCTCCCTGTGAGAGCTCTGCACACTATAGACCTTGTACCTTCTGACAGTGTTCACTTCTGTGGTAAAGGAGCAGGCCCATGAGAACACCCTGGGGCCCTTGTAAACCCCACTCCTGACACAAGATGCCAGGGACCATGGAGCTGTATGTTTCACATGGGCCCCAGAACAAATTCACTCAACCCTTGCTGAGAGCTCTCCCAAGAGGACTGCTCAGTCACCTCATATAATCACACACGACAAGTTTTCTCAAAGGGCTTTGAGTTTTAGAGGTGAGAGGATAGAATATCAGACCTCAACACCAGTCAGGCATAAGGGTGCATCAACTAGAAGGAAAAGGGTCTTTCTGTAATTCACCTACCTAGAAGGGCAACTTTTTCTCACTCAGGCAAAGATGCTTGATGGATCGCCACTTGGCTTGTCACTGTCCTTTCATTAGCATAGCATTCTGCAGTGAGCAGGTCTATGCAAACCTACCCCCCATAAAGTCTGAGAGAGCTGAAAGCCTAAAGAAAAAGACTGACAAATCCAGTTTCTCAGAAAGATACATTTAATAGGGACTTATGGGGGGAGAAGGATTAAGATAGCCAACAAGAGGCAGCTAGGGTGTGTTTCATCTATGGAGTAAACCAAGATAGAAAGAGTTTCCTCAGCACCCAGAGAGGAATGGGACCATCAGCATATCCCATGACTCATCAAAGAAGCAATAATAACCACATAGTGCAGAGAAGAGAAAAATCAATTGACCTGGGTTGGAACTAGCCAGACTGTTGCCTGAATCACAGTACAGACCATGAGCTACCTCTGGGCAGATTGGGAAAGGTGAATGAGGGGAATTCAGGAATTCTGTGCTCCTGCTACAGACTTGGAGGGCCCCCTGAGATTTGTGGGACTCCATTCCCTTATGGGATACTGTCTTACAGCCATGCTCTGCCAAAACCCACATGGATGGTGCAGGAAAAAAGTCCTGAGCAGCTCCAGCCTCTATATCCCAGGAACTCAACCCTTACTGGTGACTGATTTCTAGCTGGCCTGGAAGGGCCAGCTGCAATGGCAAATAGTTCCTGGCTGGGGCAGGCTGCCATGAGAACACCTAAGGTGCTGAGGCCAGCTGCACATTGTTATTTTGAATGCAGACTATCTGGGGATAAGTCAGGGGACCTGGGTGGGAATCATTGCACTGGCAATTGTTCACTCCCAAGGTAAACACTTTTGTGCCCCCTCTGCACAGTAGCATTACCCCAGTGGTTGGAGATTCCTTCCCAATCCCCACTGGGGTAGCCAAGAATGCACACAGGTGGGGAGCTTCAGCTCTTTTCCCCCCACACTCACCTCAAAGGCTCAAAACAGAGAACTTGGGTAATCCCCACAGCCCCATCCACTGCCTAGGTTGTCTGGGAATTTCCTTAGAGCAACACACACCAAGCAGAAAGCCTACAGCCACTACCTCAGCTGGCTCTTTCCCACAAGTGTCACCTCCTGGCCAGAGATCAACAGCACAGCCCATCATATCTGATATAATACCTCAGCTTTGGGGAAGACCCCAGCTAACATCACTATTCAAGACACACCAGTCACTCAGGATGTCTTGAGCCCATACAGTTAACCAGCACAGGACTGCCACAGTTGGCAATTGAGAAACTCACATCAAGGATATATGTAACCAAGGAAACTCTACAGTGCCTACATCAGCCCCCTGCCAACCTCAAATAAGAAGAAATAGTCTAATAAGAAGTAACCAGAAAAATAATTCTGACAATATGAAAAACAGAGTTCTTCAACATCCCCCAAAGACCATGCTAACTCTTCAGCAATTACCCTAACCAAATGACATCTTTGGAATTCCAGACACAAAATTCAAAAGATTGATTATAAAAGTGCCCAATGAAATCCAGGAAAAGCTTGAAAACCAACATAAAGACATTTTAAAAAACTATTCAGAACATGAATAAAAAATTCTCCGTAAAGATAGATACCTTAAAAAAAAAAGCTGAAATTCTGGAAATGAAAGAATTATTTAGGGTAGTACAAAATGCAATGAAAAGTTTTAACAGTAGACTGGAGCATGTAGAAGAAACAATCTCAGAACTTGAAGACAAAGCTGTCAGATTAACCCAATCAGACAACAATAAAGAAAAAAAGAATCAAGAGAACAGGACAAAGTCTCCAGGAAATGTGGGATTATATAAAATGTCCAAACCTAAGAATCATAGGTGTTCCTGAGGAAGAAGAGAAAACAACAGGTTTGAAAAGGCTATTTGAAAGAATAATGGAGTAAAACTTCTCTGGTCTTGCCAGAAATTTAAGCATCCAGGTACAAGAAGCACAAAGAACCCCTATTTATTTCAAAAAAAGATTATCCCCAGGGCATATAATCATCAAGTTATACAAAGTTCATGTGAAGGAAAGAATTTTAAGAGAGGTGGGACAAAAACAAAAAACAAAAAAACTACCAGACTCACAGCAGACTTCTCAGAAGAAACTCTACAAGCCAAAGGGATAGGAAGCCCTAACTTCAGTCTCCTCAAACCGAATAACAGTAAGCCAAGGATTTTGTATCCTGCAAAACTAAGTTTCATAAATGAAGGAGAAATGAAGTCTTTCTCAGATAAGCCAACATTGAAGGAATTTGTCACCATTAGACCAGTTCTACAAGAAATACTCAAAGGAGTTCTAAATACTGAAGCATATGGTCAAAATACACCAGTAGAAAAACACTGGAAATCATAAAGCTCACAGGCCTTATAGAACACCAACACAATAGGGAAAAGAAATAAATAAAGCAACAAGATAACAATCAGCAAAATGAATAGAATAGTACATTACTTATCATTATTTACCCCAAACATAAATTCTCTCTCAAGACCCCACTCAAAAGATATAGACTGGCAGAGTGATTTTTTTAAAAATCCAACTATCTACTGCCTTCAAGAGACCTACTTAATACACAAAGAATCCTACAGACTCAAGGTAAAGGAATGTGAAAAAGTATTCCATGCAAATGGAAATCAAAAATGAGCAGGAGTAGCTATTTTTATCAGATAAACAGACTTTAAACTAACAATGGTTAAAAAAAGACAAAATGGTTATTATATAATGATAAAGGGATCAATCAAAACAGAAGATTTTCACAATTTTCAATATATATTCACCTAACAACAGAGCCTCTAGTTTTATAAAACAAATTCCACTAGAATGAAAATAAGTTCTATTAAATCAATATCTCCCTAATACCCAAGCCAATAAAAGTCAGAACAAAAAAAGAAAATGACAGATCAATATCCCTGCTGAACATAGACATGAAAATCCTCAACAAAATATTAGCAAAGTGAATTCAATAACACACAAAAAAATCCACCATGATCAAGGGCGTTTTGTCCCAGGGATGCAAGGATGGTTCAACATATGCAAGTTAATAAACATGATGCACCACATAAACAGAATTAAAAGCAAAAATCATATGATAAATTATTTTTTAAATGGAACAAAATCATATGATCAATTCAATAGACACAGAAAAAGCATTTGATAAAATCCAGCATTTCTTTGTGATTAAAATCCTCAGCAAAAATAGGCATAGAGGGAAAATTCCTTAAAATAATAGAAGTTATGACAAACCCACAGTCAATGTCATGAATGCATTCCCCCTCAGAACTGGAACAAGGCAAAGGTGCCCATTTTCACCACTACTATTCAACATAGTACTAGAACTTCTAGCCAAAGCAATTAGGCAAGAGAAAGAAATAATGCATATCCAAATTTGAAAAGAAGAAATAAAACTATCTCTGTATCCTGACAATACGATCTTTTACCTAGGAATCCTAACGATTCCTCCAAAAGACTTCTGGATTTGACAAATGAATTTGGTAAAGTGTCAGATACAAAATCCACACATACATATCAGTAGCTCTGCTACACACCAATAGTGACTAAGCTGCAAATCAAACCAAGAACTCAATTCCATGTACAATAGTAGTGAAAAACCTAAAATACCTAAGAATTTATTTAACCAAGGAGGTTAAAGAGCCCTACAAGGAGAAATATAAAACACTGATGAAATAAATTGTAGAAGACAGAGACAAATGGAGAAACATTCTATGCTCATGGATTGGAAGAATCAGTACTGATAAATGACTATATTACCCAGCGTAGTCTATAGTCAACACAATCCCTATCAAGCTACCAACGTCAATTTTCACAGAAATAGAAAAAACAATCCTAAAATGTATAAGGAACCAAAAAAGAGTCAGACTAGGCAAAGAGAAAAAAAAAAAAAAAAAGAACAAAGCTAGAAGCATCACATTATCTAATTTCAAATTATACTACAAAACTGTAGTAACCAAAACACCATGGTACTGGTACAAGTGCAGACATATGGACCGATGGAACAGAATAGAGAATTCAGAAGTAAACTCAAACACCTACAGCCAACTGATTTTTGACAAGTCACACAAAAACATACAGTAGGGAAAGGACACCCTCTTCAAAAAATGGTGCTGGGCCGAGCTCGATGGCTCAGCCTATAATCCCAGCACTTTGGGAGTCTGAGGCGAGTGGATTGCCTGAGCCCATGGGTTCGAGACCAGCCTGGGCAACTTGGTGAGACCTTGTCTCTACAATAAATCAAAAAATTAGCTGGGCATGGTAGCACATGCCTGTAGTTCTAGCTACTTGGAAGGCTGAGGTGGAAAGATTGCTAGAGCCCAGCAGGTCGACACTGGGGTGGCCATGAGTGTGCCACTGCACTCCAGCCTGAATGATGGAGTGAGAATCTGACTCAAAAAAAAGAAATGGTACTGGGAAAATTGGATAGCTACATGCAGAAAAATGAAACTTGGTCCCTATCTTTCTCCATATACAAGAATTAACTCAGGATGAATTAAATACTTGAATGTCAGACCTAAAGTCAGAAAAATCCTAAAAGAAAACTTAGGAAAATCTCTTATGGACATCTGCCTAGGCAAAGAATTTATGACTAAAACCCCAAAAGCAAATGCAACTAAAACAAAAATAAATAAGTGGGACTTAATTAAACTAAAAAGCTTCTGCACAGCAAATAATAATAATCAGCAAAGCAAATAAGCAACCTATAGAATGGGAGAAGATATTCACAAACTATACATCTGACAAAGGACTAATATCCAGAATCTACAAAGAACTCAAACAAATCAGCAAGAAATAAAGCAAATAACTCTATTTAAAAAGTGGGTAAATGACATGAACAGACATCTCTCAAAAGAAGTTATACAAATGGCTAACAAACATATGAAAAATATTCAGCATCACTCAGAATCAGGGAAATGCAAATTAAAACCACAAGAAGATACCACCTTACACCAGTGAGAATGGCCATTATTAAAAAATCAAAAAATAATAGATGGTGATGTGGATGCAGAGAAAAGGGAACATTACACACTGTTGGTGGTAGTGTAAATTAGTGCAACCTCTAAGGAAAGCGGTATGGATATTTGTCAAAGAACTAAAAGTAGATCTATCATTTGATCCAACAATCTTACTACTGGGTATCTAAAACAGAGGTCATTATATTAAAAAAGACACTTGCACCACATGTTCCCTGCAGTACAATTCAGAATTGCAAAGATGTGGCATCAACCTAAAAGCCCATCAATAGATAAGCAGATAATAAAAATGTGGTATATTTTCACCACGGAATACTGCATAGTGGTTAAAAAAGAATGAAATCATGTCCTTGGCAGCAACATGGATGGAACTGGAGATCGTCATCCTAAGCTAACAGACTCAGAAACAGAAAACCAAGCACCACATGTTCTCACTCTTATGGAGGCTAAATGGTTACAAGGATGGAAATAATAGACACTGGGTACACCGATAAGGGGGATGCAGGGAGAGAGTAGGGAGGATGGAGGTAAGAGTGCAGAAACTACCTACAAGGTACAATGCTCACTATCTGGAGAATGGGCCACCTGAGACCCAATCCCTACCACTAAGCAATATGTCCATGTAATGAACACTCACGTGTACCCCCTGAATCTAAAATTTTTTTTTTTTAAATCTAGCCTGGATGTTTTCTCAATAGAGCCTGAGACTCTTCCCAAGGTTTCCCATCACCAAAATCTCTCAGGCCCTTCAAGTATGAATCCCAGGGTTCTCCCCACCCTGACCTCCAGTCCTTCCTCAGCCTGGGGGCCCTTGTCCTCTTGCCAACCTAAGGAATGACTCTGTGTTTTGGGACTCAGTTCATGGTCCCTCCTATGGGTGACCGTCTTAGCCTCCCCCCTCATCAGGAAGGCAGAGCCTGCCCTCCTGTGTGTCCCCTCTTCACACGCAGTCCTCTCTCTGTTTCTAAGAGCATGTATACCAGGCCAGGAGGTTTCCATGCTGAGGCAACCTCAACATCCTCCCTAGCTCTAGGAGGCCTGGGCAGGATTGGGGCACAGAGTCTGGAGGAGTAGACAGTCTAGGCTCAGACACCAGGCAGGCACTGTGTTACAAGAACTCTAGTGGCTGGAAAACTATTGCTCACAGCAGGATCTGGTACAACCCCAGGCTTTCTTGAAATTCATACTCTACATTTGACATTTGGGAGTGGCAATGAAGAGGATTTGCATTTTCCATAGAGCACCCTCAGGGCAGGAGGAAAAGAGGCCCAATGGAGAGAACAATGGTTCCTGCCATCTTGTCAAACTCTCATCATTCTAAAAGATGTTCTAATTCTCTTTAGTTTTCCAGTATTTGAGGTACAAGAAACAGAATTGTACTTTTTTTCATTAAAAAAATGTAAAATAGAGCACAAATATAGAAAAGGAGCATTCAACATATATGTATAGTTTAACAAGTATTTATAAGAAATCACCCATTTAACCAATGCTCAGGTTAAAAAAAAATTGCCAAAGCTCCAGAACTCTCCCACATTTGTCTTCTGATTATGACTCCTCCCCATTAGAGAAAACTTACAAACCTGTCTTTTATGATGATCACTTCCTTGGTTTTCTTGATAGCTTGTCACTTATATATTTCTAAACAATAGTTTTGCTTTGCCTGTTTCTAAACTTTACATGAATGACTTTGGGTCATTTCCAGTTTGTTTTGGAAAGAAATCTGCCATAAACATTATCCTGGTGCACATGTATTTGAATACATTTACACATATTTATTAGACAGAATAATGCCCTCCCCAGAGATGTCCATGTCCTAATCCCTGGAACCTGTGATATGTTATTTTTTATATGCAAAAGAGTTTTTCATAAATGTGATTAAGTGAAAGATTTCAAGATGGGAAGAGCATCCCGAATTATTCAGGTGAGCCCAATGGAATAGTAAGCCTTTACAAGAGGGAATTAGAACAGAAGGGTCAGACCCAGAGAGACATGGCAATAGAAGCAGGGAAAGAGAGAGAGAGAGAGAGATTTGAAATTGTTGCACTGCTAGGCTTGAAGATGGAGAATGGGACCATGAGCCAACGAATGCAGGAAGCTTCTTAGAAGCTGGAAAAGTCAAAGAAAAGGATTCTCCCAAAAAGAAAGCAGCCCTACCAATACCCTGCTTTTAGGACTTCTCACCTCTTGAAACGTAAGACAATAAATGTGTGTTAAGATAAACTACTCTATTTGTGGTTTTATATGTGTGTATGTGCACATACTCACATATATCCACACATACATAGCACACAGGAGTGAAATTGCTGAGTCATGGGATATATTCAATTTTGCTAGATAATGTTAAACAATTTTGCAAATTTGTACAATATATACTCTCATTAGCTGTATCTGAGAATTCCTGTTTTTCTATATTCTCACCAACTCATTAAATTATCTGAAATTTCCAAAATGTTTTCATTTATATCAATTTGGTAAGCCTAAATGATATTTCATTGTGTTTTACATTTTCCTTGTCCTGATTTCCGGTGAGGTTGATAACCTGTTCATATGTTTATTGATCATTTGGATTTCCTCTGTTGTAAAGTGCCCGTTCAACATTTGCCCAGTTTTCTATGGGATTGTCTTAAATTTTCCTATTTGTAAGAGTCCTTAAAATAACCTAGATACTAATGGTCTGTTGATTATATGTGTTGCAAATATCTTCTCCTACTTTGTTTGTCTTTTTGCTCCATGGTATCTTTTGAAGAACAAAAATTCTAAATTTTAATGTTGTCAAATTTTTTCTTTATACAGAGTGCATTTTGTAACTTGTTTCAGAATTTCTTCTCTACCTCCAGATCATGAGAATTTTCTTGTACACTGTCTAAAAATCTTTAGTTTTACTTTTCACATCAAATGTCTTTGATCGTAGAAAGGGCTCTGATGTAACTGTTTCCATACTTCATTTGTTCAAGCACCATTTTTTGCAAAGGCTGTTCTTTTCCTGCTGATTTGCATTGCTGCCTCTATTACATTTCACCGTTTGATAGATATGTGGGTGCAGGTCTTTTTCTGGGCACTGTATTCTGTTCCATTACTCTTTGTGTCTCTCCTTCAACTAATATCACACACTGTCATAAGTATTATAACTTTACAATACATCTTGGCATCTGGTAGAGCAAATTCTCCCACCTTGTTCTTTTTCTTCAAGAGTGTTTTGGCTATTCTTTATCCACATCAATTTTAAATCAGCTTGTCAGTTTTTTCCCCACCCCTAAAAATTCTGGAACTTTGAGATTGCATTTATTCCATAAATCATTTTCAGTAAAATTGTATCATTACAACATTGAGACATCTAGCCCATGTATTTATTTTTTATTTCTTTAATGTTTGTCAATAAAGATTAAAACTATCTCAGTAGAGAACTTAAACATATTTTGTTAGATTTTTTCCCTAGGAATCTGATATTTTGGCATTATACTAAAAATTGTATCTTTTAAAAAATATCATGTTAATAAATGTATTTTTCTGCTATAAAGAAATGTAATTGTTTTTTTAGATTGATTATGTATTCAGCAAACTTGCTAAACTCTCTTACCAATACAAAATTCTTATCTGTAGATCCTTTGGGATTTTCTGTACATATACAAATACGTCATTTGTGAATAGTGACAGATTTTTTTTCTACTTGTCTTATTTTTCTACCTTTTACTTTTTTTTTTTTTTAGATACACAAGTTAGGATAATCTGTACAATGTTGAATAGAAATAGTAATATCAAGCATCCTTGTTACAGGTCTCAAAGAGAAAGATTTCATCATTTTACCATTATGTATGATGTTTCCTCTGCGTATATTGCAGATATCTTAATCAGCTTAAGGAAGTTCTCTTCAGTTCCTAGGTTTGCTAAGAGTCTTTATCATAAATTGATGTTGATTTTATCAAAATTTTTTCCACATATATTAAGATCATCATATGTATTTTCTTCTTTAATCTTTTAATGTGGTGAATCACATTAATTTATTTTTTAATATTAAAATAACCTATATGCCAGATAAACCCAACGTGTTCATTATATATAATTTCCATTTTTATATATTGCTAGTTTGCGAGTCCTAGTTTTTTAAAGGATTTTTGTATCTGTATTTATGAATGAGACTTAGGGGACCATGTTTCCTGGTTAACCTGAGACAACCCCAGTTTTCACTTGTTATTCTGGCATCCTTATTAATAGCCTTTCTTTTTACTCTCAAAAGGGCCCTGGTTTGGATAATAAAGCACATGGGCACTCTAGAAGAATGGCTTGTGATAGTACCTTCTTATCTTTATCCAGTTTTGGTATCACAATAATGTTTTCTCATTCTGTATTTTCCAGAAGAGTTTGTATAAGATTGGAACTGTATCTTCCTTGAATGTTTGGTAGAATTCACCATTGAAACCATTTGGGGGTCACACTGATCCATTATTTTATGGATTATTCATGTCTTCTATTTCTTTTTGAGTCAATTTTGAGATTATAATTTTATATTAATTTGTCACTTCTTTAAACTTTTTTAGCATATGGTTTTTTGTTGTTGTTGTTGTTGTTTTTGAGTTGGAGTCTCACTCTGTCACCCAGACTGGAGTGCAGTGGCTGCTCCCGGCCACCGCAGCCTTGACCCGCTGGGCTCCAGCGATCCTTCCGCCTCAGCCTTCCAAGTAGCTGGAACTACAGGCGCGTGCTACCACACCCGGCTGATTTTTTGATTTATTGTAGAGATGAGGTCTCACTTGCCCAGGCGGGTCTCGAACCCGCGGGCTCAGGCAATCCACTCACCTCAGCCTCCCAAAGGCGCGGGATTACAGGCTGAGCCACCGAG
>CAUYQG010133618.1:0-12124 GCA_963574415.1 Tarsius wallacei | reverse complement strand
GACTTAACAGGTACATGAAAAATGCTCAGCCTCACTAGTCATCAAAGAAATGCAAATTAAAACCACACTGAGATACCACCTAACTCCAGTCAGGATGGCCATCATCAATAACTCAAAAAACAACAGATACTGGAGAGGATGCAGGGAAAAGGGAACACTTCTACATTGTTGATGGGAGTGTAAACTAATACAACTTCTGTGGGAAACACTTTGACAATTCCTAAAAGATCTAAAAATCAACCCCCCATACAACACCACAATCCCCCTAGAATATACCCAGAGGAACTCAAATCACTCTATGAAAAAATACCTGCTCACACACGTTTATTGCAGCATTGTTCACAATAGCAAGAACATGGAACCAACTGTGCTGCCCATCCAGAGAGGACTGGATTTTAATAAATGTGGTACATATACATGATGGACTATTATACAGCCATAAATAAGGACAAAATCATGAACTTCACAGCAACCTGGGTGGACTTATAGTCTATAATACTGAGCAAGCAATCTACCACAGAAACAAATAACTGAGTATCACATGTTCTCACTCATAAGAGGACCTTGAACAACTATCATAATACTATAAGAAAAGGATTGGCAGTAGCAGGAAACCGCCAGGGGGCAGGGGAGAGGCAGAATTGGTGGTAGTGGGAATCTTCCGGGGGATGGGGGGGCACACCTCATCAACAAGGGTACCTGAATGATGAACATTTGTATACATAACTCGGAATTGTACCCTACATCTTTAAAATAAAAAAATTAAAATTAAAAAAAGAATTAAAATCTGATATTTGAAGAAATATTTACACACTCTGATTCACAAATGTCATAAAGTGGAAGCATTAACAAATGAATGGCTATACAAAATGTTAAAAACTCCATTGTATGTACAATGGAATATTACTCAGCCTAGAAAAGAAAGGAAATTCTGACACACACTACAACATAGATGAAACTTGATGCTAAGTAAAATAAGCTAGGTACAAAATGAAAAGGACTACATGATCCCATTTATATGAAAAATCTAAAATAGTCAAACACATAGAGACAGTAAACAGAATGGTGGTTGTCAGGGTCTGGGGGGAAGACCAAATGGGGATTGATTGTTTAATGGGTCCAGAGCTTATTTTTTGCAAGATGAAAAGAGTTCTGTAGCTAGATGGTAGTGATGGTTGCACAATATAAAGATACTTAATGCTGCTGAACTGTACTTAAAAAATACTTATAAGAGTGTATTTTATGTTATATATGTATATCTCATAATTTTAAAAATACAAAAAACAAGATGTGAAATAAACCTAAAAAGAAAAAAATATTATACACAGGATGATTAAAATTGTGTAAAACAAAAAATTATAATCCTCGGAAAAAACACATAAAATATGAAGAGCTAATCTTTTTGAGAAGTAAAGTTATGGTTACCTTTAAAATTTTCCATTTATGTAACTTTCTAAATTGTTTTAATGAATGTGTATTACTTTTATAGCAAAATAAAGTAAAAGAAAAATTACACCACTAAAGGAATACACACTTAGCTGAAACATATTTTCAGTATAAGGCAGAAGTCAAGAGTTGATAATGCTTACAGAGAGCTAAAGGTCAGTGAGAAAAAAACAACACATTAACTTGAAATTGATGCAGTAGCTAGAAACCAGTTTCTGTGCTTCAGCTACATATATATAAGCAAAGCACCATTCTGGTTTTAACAAGAATGCCAGGATGCCAGACCTATTAAAGTCAGGGCCAGAGGGAATAAACCAAGGTCACTAACTTTACTTGGATAGTTATAGACTTTAAAAAACTTAAGACAGACTGCACAATAAGGGTAACATTTTTTCTTTCCATTTATTTTACAAAAGTCCTATACTTTTACCACCATGGAATTTCTAAGTCATTAAAGTTGATAAAAGTGTAACTATAAATAGTAGTCTAGGCCCTCCAACAGAAAGTTAGCAAATATGAGAAGCAACAGGAGAAAACTGATTCAATTTTTTTTTTAAAAGAGAGCCAGCACTGACCAATAGGAAGGTCAGTTATGAGATTCTGAGATAGACTTCTCAAGGGATGTAAGAATGACACTATTTAAATTGGGCTAGAAAATAGATCAAATTACTTTTTTAATATTTGGAAAGCAACTTTACAACAGCTTGAGTAATAACAAATTCAATATTCCCCTTTCAATTTATAAATTCAGCCTCGTGCCAGGGAGGAGAACTGACTGGCTCCCTTATACAGCAATTTATCCTCAGATACCCTATCCTAGAACATGGCTTTGGCAAATTATTATGGATATAATTCTTTTTGTGGGAGAAAAGAATCAAAAAAGTACTTCCACATCTCTAAATTTCTGTCCTTAATATCTGTCAAAATTTAAAACATCCTCAACATTTGACCGAGCAGTTCTACTTGTAGGAATAAATACTAAAGAAATTCTGGTATGAGTATACAAAAGTAAAGAGAAGCGATATTTATTGCAGTGTTTTTAAGTAAAGACAAAAACTTGAAGTCAACCTGAATGTCCATCAATTTACTAGCAATGAAATAGTCACTAAACAGAGTCAATTATATATGCATATTCTTACATGAAAGAATGTCCAAAGTATATTGCTGAGAGAATAAAATCAAAATTTTCAATATGTACAATGTAATCTCCTATATTTACAAAAAGTATATATATGTATGTTTAAGGGTGTATATAAACATGTATATGTGTGTGTGTGTGATTGTATAGTAAAGATAATAATGACAATAGCTAACTACTTGTAATTGTTAGAAATCACAAATTATCAGCAATAACACTCAAGGCACTAGGTGAGGGTAAGAAAAGATGGGGAGAGACTATCCTCTTTTAAATTATAACCTTAAGCATTGATTTTAAAACATTCTTTACACATCTAAACATTAAATTAAAAACTTATTTTAAATTCTGCTTTTCCTCTCAAATGTTCTAACAATGTTCAGAAATAAATCTTAGAAGACAAACCAATTATGAAATTAAGAAGCCACCAAGATGAATGTTATTCTAAAATATATAATAGGAACACTTCAGGCTCTCCTCTCTTCGTGAAAAGAAGTCTCCTGGTATTAGTGATTATTGATTTCATCAAACTTTCTTTAAAGATATGCAGAATCTTCACCTAAAAGACAATCACAAATTTAAACAACATTTCCTATTCCTGAAAAGCAAGTCTTGACCTGAGCTCACTCACTAGTGCTCTAAACTGAAGGCATAATTCACAATTTCCTTGTGCTGACAAGAGCTACCATGTGCTACATACAATCTGCAAAGAATGCCAGCTTTCCAGTCTTTTCTTCGTCTAGACTTTCCTTAGTACAAAAACTGTATTCCAGATATGTGTGTGTTGAGTTCAGTATTTCATTCAACCTTCCTCAGTTTACATGTAGTTTTAAGGCTGCTGTCACCTAGCATTTCACATTCTTATATGGATGTTTGTAATCCTTTTAACAAAAGTTGGAATTACTATTGAGATAGAACAATGGGAAAATGTGTAAAATTCTTTTCCCTCCTAGACCACTGTGCTTACTACAGTCAGCATTTCACCCAGCCTTCCCTACACCTGCACCCCTCTATACCTTCCCAGGCATTGACTTCACAGGAGACCAGGACCAAAGATCCAGACAGACTTGCAGTCTTAGGAAGACCTAGGATGAGAATATGGGAATAAAAACAAGACTTGACTACTGAGAAGCTGGTTGTAATATTCAAGTATTATTAAGTCTGTCCTACACCTTAGCATCTCACAGAAGAGCTAGGTATCAATAGCCTTTGGTAATGACACATTAACATAAAGAATCATGAAAGAGTATGAGAGGTCACCTCAATAGCCACCAAGAGTCTTAGCATTTCTATTACTGAGAATATTAGTGGCTTTGGGACCAAAAAGTGAGCTAGAAAGACTGTCTTCTCTTGTTTACCTAACAAAGAACATTTATCCTTGCTCTTCCTTCTCTCTGTTGTCTACTTAACATACGCGAAATTCAGCCTTCATATTCAGATCAAGTGTGGCATCTGCAGCCAAGTGTTCCCTAACTAGTCAGTGTCCCAATTACAGGCTCTCAGAATGCTATGTACAGATCTATCATAGCATAAGTCAACCTTACAATTACTCCCTTGTTTAAGTGAGTATTTTATTATGATTATGTCTGCCTCCTCACTTTTACCTCTTTCACAAGGGCAAGCACTGTGCCTGTAACATGATCAACCATCAAAAAATATTTATTGAATGAGGAGTAAATAAATAATGAATAGATAGTGCCAATTCATCTCAGAGACTGCTGGTCTCTCAAGCTCAACCCCAGCATGGTTACCTTATTTGTCAGTATGTGGTCCTGGCAGCAATAGTAAGGTAGCAAGGTTGGTTTAATCTACAAAATTTGACGTATAAATCACAACGGCTTATGCAGGAAAGAAGATGTAAGTGTTTATGTGCTTCTACTTTAGCTTCCCCTGTTTAATCAACATTCAGAGGCATGAATCTGAAATTAAGAGCAAAATGGAAATTTGCTTGTGGGAGCATTAACAGGTGGTGCAGAAAATTTTATCAAAGCTGGGAAGGCTGATTTTGGTCATAATAGTAGTAGTAGTATCCTAGATACTAGTAGTAATCCTGGCAATCCAGTCTCAGGAAGATTGGTTTGACTATGTTTCGGTGCCAAGAAATCTAATCCTTTAGAGGCCTTGTACTAGACATGCGCTCAACATGGAGGAAATGGAATGTATTCTTTCTAATGAACTGTTCTTCAGTACTTATGGTCCCTAACATTACCAGGGATGTATAAAGATGACAAGATCCAGTTCAATTTGAAATAACTTGGAGGATTGTGTTGCTAATAGACAATTCAATGAATCAAAATCCATTTTAAAGAACTATACTTTGACAAGTTACATATCATTTTTAACATTTTTGTTACCAACATAATGTATTTCTTTCCCATTTCAACCACTTGCCTTTCACCATAACAACATGCATCCCATTATAAGCAGAGAGCTATTAACAGCAGAGGACCATCCCCAATTCAGATATGTCTACCTTCTTTTGTGTAACATTTTAAATTATCCTGCACTTATACTAACCATAAACAGCTTTAGAATTGGAAAAATAAAAACTCCAAAGAAAATGCTTTGCTAGTATGTGAATAAAATTGAAATATATTTAAAAGTTATATTAATATATCAGTCAACTCATATGCTAGATAAAATAAATCAGTAATATAAATGAAAAGGTACTTCTAATTATAAAAAAATCTTTCTTAATTTTACTATAACAATAGCTTTGGATTCTGTTTTTCTATTTTAATTTACCAAAATCTACATATTTTGAATTTTAGTTGGATTGCTTATTATAATTGTTAATTGTTTCTAATTACTACTTAATGTACAGAAGGTGCTTTTTTCCTACAGTGCCCAAACACATTCCTAGATGATGTCTCTCAATGGGCTTTAAACAGTAGTATACCTTTCCCCAGCTACAGCTAACTAAACTATTGTAGGTAAATTACTCAGAAACTCTTCCTACCTTGAATTGTTCCCACTAGTTAAAGTTAAGTAATTTAACACAACCATTATAAAGTAAAGCATATCCATACTTAAGTAAGCATTGCTTATGAGAATATTTTGGGGCACTGTTTATAAATCTAGAAATAAAGCAGCAAGAGCTACATTTTCATTAATACCATGGAGTTGCACTGAAAGGAATGGGTGTGCCAGACGGTGGGTAGGAGGCTGGGGAGAAGGATACCAGATCAGTTTGCATCTGTCTTTCAGGCCTTGAGCAGCTTGATACGGAAGAACATGCTCTCTCTCCAAATAAATCTGTTTTGTTTTGTTTTAAGCTTCAGAAGTTCTGATTTGGCAAAATAGATGGTGTCAGATTTTCCCAAGTCCCTTCTCTTTATCTAGAGCATGAATTATTTGGGTACATGTGTCAGGGATACTCCTAAGGGTTGTGGTGCATGTTAGAAAGATGGAATGAGGATGATGGGCAGCTTGAAAAAGCATATGACACACCTTGAGTAGAAAAGAAGAAAGCACAGTTGCAGGGAATGACTCATAACTTGAGGTACACTTTGTCTAAGGAGCAGGCTTTGTTGTGCAGAGGAGCAAAAAAAGTTGAGAAATGAGAAATAAGATTGTCTAATCAAGATATTTACATAGGGAAACACTGGAAACATGCAAGGACTCTTTTTCTGAGTTATCAGCCCCATGAGATTATTCAGTCCAGAGAGGATTCTGGGCACAGTTGTAAAGTGTGGCTTTGGTACAATCACATCTCTCCTAATGGTAGTCATTTCAGCTTCATGGAAGCCTTTTCTCCTCCTGCTCAGACTTCCTGAAGCCCAGTGCTTCTGTGTTGTACCTCTGAATATCCAGACTCATCATCTTATCCCCAATCCAGGCTCTCTGTTTCAACACAGCTCCTCATATGTTGACTTCATCTTCTTCCTGCAACACTGAGACACCTTCTCAATGTCTCTCATTCACTGGGTGTCTCAAGAGATGATAAAGAATCCACTGTAAATGTAAATGACTAAAAAAAATGTATATGACTAAGTATGGCTTAAGGTTTTATATCTACACTGTAACAATTATGTTTATACCTATGTATTGTATATGTGATTGAGCTGAAAATAGACTGATATTCTAAGATAAAACTGATTTGAACTATGATAGTTAACAATGATACATTCCTAGGTAACTGAATTCTTGACCAACTGTAATTTTGCTTAGGATGTAAAATTGTAAGTTGGAGGTACAGTGATAATATTTAGGGAAATAAAAAGGGAAAGAGGCTTTCTAAGCAAGAGAACATAGATGGTCTTCTGCTTCAAAGCTGCACCAGATGTTCCATAACCCAAAGTGAGATCAATATTGATTTCTAAAATGTTTGAACCAACATACACCTCCAGTAGCCACTTGTCACAGTAACTATCCACCTAGGAGTTCATGAACCAATGTATTATGTATAATGGTTATTGTATCAAACTATCTGGGCTTGTCTCTTTCTAGCTGTATATCCTCGGGCAATTGTTCATCATCATTTTGCCATAGTTTTGTCATCTGTAAAATTAGAGTTGACAATATCTACCACAAATGTTTTCATTATGACTAAGTGAAACACTAAATTCTGTACCTACCACATAGTAAGCACTTAGCAAATGTTGACCATTATTATTGCCAACACTGAAAATTATTTCTAATTTTTATATATTTCCATTTCTCTTATCTTTCCAAATTCAATTTTATTGTCATCTTAATTTTTATTTCTATTATAAGTGTAAGTGAACATTTTTCACATGCTATATTAGATTCATTATTTTTATATTGGAAAGTATTAATTTTCCTTACTCATTTTTCCACGTGGCTTTTTTCTTTCTAATTTGTAGGTATTTCCCCAAGGTTGATATGTGGCTATTAAGATTTTTGAAATTATTATTAAAATTATATTGTTTTAAAAAAAGAATTCAAATAATATATTTTTCAGACATTAATTCTATATAAAGTATTCTATATAAAGTATATCTCAAGACCCTAAGATCTTAGTTATTTTAAATATGAAGAAACTGAAAGCTAAACTGTTATAGCTACAAAATAAAAATCTAGAAAAATATATGTAACTATATACATATACATACACTTCACAGGGGGTTGTGAGAAAATGCTTCCAAATCCTTTTTATAGAACTCCTATAAACAAAAGCTTGGTTGTATTTTATGATAATGGGATGTTAGAAATGTGTGACGTCATACTGCTCCTTCTTACCCTGCTCAGTGCAGCTGGGTCTTCTTCAATAAGACTCCTCTCCATGTGAAATGCACCAAGGCCAGCCACATTCACAGAGCAAGAGCACCCAGAAATGCATGCTCTATAAATAACAGAGCCAAGGCAGCTCTGTTTGATTCACAGGAGGTTTTTTTTTTTACTTAAAAAAGAAAAATAGAGAGCCTCAATTTATACAATGCTAGAGAGGACTTTATATTAATTCAACAAATGTCAATTAAGCTAATGTACCCATGGAAGCTAAGTGTCAAATAGGGTTTTGAGCTTCTAGCTGAATGTTCATAAAAACCTTGTCATTATTATTTTTTGTTTCTCAATAAAATGTAAAACATTTTGACATCACACAGAAAAGCAGGTTCCAAACGAGTCACATATCTCAACCTCCAGTATTCATCTATCAGCATAAAGACACTTAGATGTCCTTAGTACTTCTTTATAATTTCACTCAATAAGGAATATTTCATTATTTAATTCAATAACAAAATGTTGAATCAAATATTTATTGAGTGTCTCTTATGTGCCAAGGCTGAAAACACATAATAAATACAGTTTGTATCTATCAATCATTGCCAATGGGGGAGATTGGCAATGACAGTACAGGAAGAGAAGTTAGGAGGTACTCCTAAACAGCTTTCAAGGAGATGTCCTCCAAGTTGAGAGCTTATGAATGTAAAGAAGCTACAGGGGAAATAAATTCCAAGAAATAGCTTAAAGCTTTGGTGGGACAAAAAGTACTGTACTGTTGGTGAGTAGCAAGAAGTAGGTAAGGGATTATATCAGAGGGCTCAGGAAAAGAGTTTAGGCTTCAGATACTCATTGAAACTGCAGGGTGGATTGAGATTTACCGAAGAATATAAGGTGTAAAGGGAGAAGGGACTAGAACAGTACCCAACAGAGATTTTTAACTAATGGGTAGAAGAAAATATACTCACAAAGAAGGAAAAGTAGAAGAGTATGGTGTCCCAAAATTCAAGGAAGGATGAGGAACTATTCTTTAATGGATGGGATTTCTGTTTGGAGTGATGAAAAACTTTGGAAATAGTGGTGATGATTTGAACAATATTGTGAAGGTAATCAATGGCATCGATTTGCATTTAAAATTGTTAAAATGCTTCCAGGCGCGGGACTTAAGCCTGTAATCCCAGCACTTTGAGATTGCCTGAGCTCAGGGGTTCAAGACCAGCCAGGGCAACTTGGTGAGACCTCATCTCTACAATAAATCAGAAGATAAGCCAGGTATGGTAGCACACTCCTGTAGTTTCAGCTACTTGGAAGGCTGAGGTGGAAGGATCGCCTGAGCCCAGCAGTTTGAGGCCGCAGTGGCCATGAGCATTCTACTGTACTCCACCCCGGGTGACAGAGTGAGACTCCAAGTCAAAAAAAAAAAATTGTTAAAATGGCAAGTTTTATGTTATATATATACTACTATAATAAAATATAACAACATAAAATGTAAGAAAAAAGTACTTCAAGAAGGAAGGTTTAGTAATCAAATGTTGTTTGCTCTTAAGAGTTCTTGTAAGATAAGGAGTGAAAGTCTACTTTTGAATGCATTAACAAGGATGTCATTGGTGGTATTGGTAAGTGCTTCAGAGAAGTGAAAAGGAGAAGAGTCAGGATATAGTGCGCTGAAGAATAAATAGGGAAGTGGGGTGGCAAATGTAGACAAATCTTTAAAGAGCTATGCCTGGAAAGAAGAGGAGAGAGATGGGCAACCCCTTGGGTCCCCTCCCATTCTGGGAGTTTTTCTGTCTTCCAATAAATCTTGCTTTACGAAAAAGAAGAAGAAGAAGAGGAGGAGGAGGAGGAGAGAGATAAGGTGGTATCTGGAGGGGATTCTAGAGTTAAAACACTTATTTCCTTTTTAAGATGGTAGCAGTTGAGCATGTCAACATGTTAATGGGAAAAACTAGTAAAGAAAGAGAGGCTAAAGATACCAGGAAATAAAGTCTGAGAAGGAGAAGCAGAGAGTGTAAGGAGAGAATGAATGCCTTGAGAAGACAACATCTTGGACAGGCAATGCCAATCAGGGACAGCAGAGACCCAAGGAAGAGAATACTCCCAAGCAAACTGGTGAAAGATGAGGGATTGTGCTGAGGAGAGAATCAAGCCTGTTAATATCATCCTCTCATGGTGGAAAAATGTTTGCTTTACTCAAATAAGTCAGCCGTGCAACCTCATACTATACACATTGACATGTCTCTAGAACTCTCTTTTACTACAATATAATCTTATGTAAAATGCATGCCTCTCTGACAGTAGATTTAAATGGGAATGGTAGACAAAAAGAAAAATTCTTAGCAAGAAAACCACAGATTCCAAACTATGAAGCAGTTAAGAGCTTAGTTTATCACCTGCCTTTATCCCAGATAAATGGTTATCTCTTCCATTCCTAAAGGATCTCCAAGTAAGATTCATCAGCCCTCTCTATTAGTTTATTCTATGGTTTAATCATCCATAAAGACAAGAAGACTCTCCTTTATCAAAACAAAACTCTCTAGGTGCAATTTCATTCTATTTTTTCTTGCTCTGGTCTATACTGTGGAATATTTAGGACATTTACTAAATGACACCTTTGCTATTGATTCATTAGATTAATTAAACTCATAATTTCAGCTCTTCCTCCCAGACTCTAACTGTAACCTATTTTTCAACTCTTTTCCCAAGCTTCCTCCAATTTCTCAATATTGCTCTTGCCGATCAATATCTGTCTCTTTATTTCTGTTTTTCTTCCTGCTTTCCTTGAGACATCTGTCAAAGTCGATGTTTGATGCTGTTTTAATCAATCTTTAAAAAATTGCTGACCATTGTGAAAAGTGCTACAATAAACATAGGAGTACATAAATTGCTTTGACACATTGATTTCATTTTCTTTGAATATATACACAGTGGGATTGCTGGATCATACGGCAATTTTATTTTTTGAGGAACCGCCATACTGTTTTCCATAATAGCTGTACTAATTTACAAGCAGTGTGTAAGGATTCCCTTTTTCCCACATTCTCATCAACACCTGTTATCTTTTGATTTTTTTTAATAGTAGTCATCTTGACTGAAGTGAGGTGGAAACTCATTGCAATTTTGATTTGCTTTTCCCTAATTATTAGTGATATAGAGCATTTTTTCATATATTTGTTGGCCATTTGTATGTCTTCTTTTGAGAAATGTCTATTCAGATCATTTGTCCGTTTTTAAATTAGATTATTTCATTTTTGTTAAGTTGTTTGAATTCTTCATACAATTTGGATATTAGCCCTCTATCAGATGTATGGTTTGCAAGTATTTTCTCCAATTCTGTAGGTTGCTTCTTCACTTTTTTTTTTCTGTGCAGAAGCTTTTTAATTTGATGTAATCCCATTCATCTATATTTGTTTTGTTGCCCATGATTTTGAGATTTTGTCCAGAAAATCCTTGCCTAGACCAATGTCATGGAGGTTTTCCCCCGTATTTCTTTTCTAACAGTATTCACAATAACAAAAATATGGAATCAACCTAAATGTCCATCAGTGGATGAATGAATAAAGAAAATGTGGCGTACATATACAATGCAATACTGTTCAGCCATTAATAAAATGAAATCCTGTCATTTGAAGCAACATGGATAAACTTGGAGGAAGTTATGTTAAGTAAAATAAGTCAGGCACAGAAAGACAAATACCACATGATCTCATATGTGAAATCTAAAACTTGTTCTCACAGAAGTAGAGAGTAAAATGGTGATAACCAGAGAATGGACAAATTAAGGAGAGGGAAGGATAGTGAGAGACTGGTCAACAGCTACAAAGCTAAAGTTAGGAAGAATACAATCTGGTATTCTATTGCTTAGTAGAATGATTAGAGTTAACAATAATGCATTGTGTATTTCAAAATAGCTAGAAGAAAAGTTGTTGAATGTTCTCATCACAAAGAAATGATCAGTGTTTAAGGTGATGGAGGTGTTAATTACCCTGATCTGATTATTACACAAGGCATACATGTACCAAAACATCACACTGTACCTCATAAAAATGTGTCACTATTATGTGTCAATCATACTTTCTTTTTTTTTTTTTTGAGTTGAAGTCTCACTCTGTCACCCAGACTGGAGTGCAGTGGCCGCTCCCGGCCGCTGCAACCCGACCTGCTGGGCTCTGGCGATCCTTCCGCCTCAGCCTTCCAAGTAACTGGAACTACAGGCGCGCACTACCACGCCCGGCTAATTTTTGATTTATTGTAGAGATGAGACCTCACCAAGTTGCCCAAGCGGGTCTCGAACCCGCGGTCTCAGGCAATCCACTCACCTCGGCCTCCCAAAGCACTGGGATGACAGGCTGAGCCACCGAG
>CAUYQG010133610.1:0-66469 GCA_963574415.1 Tarsius wallacei | reverse complement strand
TGGGAAACCTTGCTGATGAAAGAGACTCCCTGATTTTCAGAGGAAACCGCAGGATCCTGGGCTGGTGGAGGGTAAAATTTAGCTCATAGATGGCAGAGGCATGGTGTGCATGTGGTAACCATAACAGGACATAGTCCAGCACGCTCTCACCTATGAGCTCATTCTCATGGGATCTCTCGGGTCACATTGATACATAACGCCCCTGCCCTTCTTCTACTAGATTGATAAGAAGAGAAAATTCCAGGTCAACCAAAGAGCACCCTCATTGGTGAGACTTCATTGAAGTAACAACTCCTCACTTAATTCTGATCAAAGTCAGTTTATAAGCCCAGAATAAAAGAAAGGGTGCTGGTTAACTTTTAGTAAGAACTCTATGAAAACTGTGACCAATACCCAGGATAACTGTGTTCTCAGATGAGGGAACTATCTAGCCAGAACGTTCAATGCTATGTGACCCCAGAAAAGCTATGAAGGTCTTAAGGGGAGAAGGTGGGAAAGGAAAGTGAGAGAGACATTCCTGCTTCCTGCTATTTTCTCAGATGCCAAGGTACCGTATTTTTGGGTAACATTGTCCTGAACTTCATCATGAGATTCAAACAAGTCATTTGATAAATAAAAGTTAGGCTGAAGTCTACCTCCCAGGAGGCTCAGGGGTATCTCAAACCCATCCCATGTTTATTTCCTGAGTCTCTGTGAGTTGGAAAGGCTATCTTCAGGCACTGGCAGATTGCCTATGTAGACAGGTTGATATCTCGAGCAAGCAGTTCTGATAGGGAAAGACTAGTAAATACACAACAATACCTGTTGCTGAGGATGCTTCTGAGAACAATGCCCTACCTTGGACTTGATAGAGACCAGGGTGGCTAATGCTATCACAACTCCATGTGTCTCTAGTTTGGTTAACGAAGATGAATAGGTTTACAGTGACATGGAATTATGACTCACTTAGATCTTGATTCCAATCAAAGGTGCTTTTCCAGATATGTCTCTTCATTACAATAAGTAAAGAAAAGCCCTGATTCTAGTATGCATCTCTCATGTCAATGAAGACCAGGCTTTGCTGCCAAATGAAGTACTAAAACTTAATTTGCAGAGAGTTTTTAAATTTTATTTTGTAATTTTATGGTTACAGAGGAAAACTCTTTCACAATTTGCCCAATTATCTGCTTATTTCTTCTCATTCTTGCTCAAAAATATTACCTCCTGCCTATAATTTAAATACTGCCACTTCCAGCAATGAATTATAAGTCCATTTCTCTTCTAACTCTACATATTCTTCTTGGGAATTTCTACCCATTGTACTGGATCAAATTTCTGTCCAGCTGCCATGAATTCTAAGTCTATATCTCCTGTCCAGATTCTCCCATGAGCACTAGTTCCATAGACCTAAGCGAATTCCATTCAGCTCCAATACAGGGAGTTCCACCTCATCGTATTCAAAATTAAACCTGTCATATTCCACTCCAAACCTGACTTATTGCAGCAAACAGTACACGTAGCCACACCAAAACAATTCCTTCAGCCCCAACACAGGGAGTCATTGCTGCCTCTTCAGGGTCAGGAAGCCCTGGATTCTGATGTCTGCTTTACTACTAAACTTCAGAGCTCTTGTGCGAGTTACGTAACGTTTTCGAGCATAAATTGCATCACCTGTAAAATGGCATATTTTAAAATAAAAAGCCTAAGTTTAAGATTAGACTCTACTTCCCCTACCCACCTTCACCCCCCAGGTTTTGAAATAAATTTACTGACTGGCAAGAAAAAAAAAAAAAAGATCTGGTGTTACTATTTACAAACATTGTGACTTTTACCAATTTTTTCGCCTGTAAAAATGATGATGAGAAGGACACAAGAGCCATAAGATTTTGGGAAAAAACAAAAGCATAAGCAAAAAAGATAAAGGTCATGGATGCATTTTGTAAAATGTACGGTACTATACAAAGGCTTGCTTGTTGTTGTGATGAGTAAATCTTTAAGTTTTCAAAAAATTTTTGTTTATTTTTTAGAGATCTAATACTATGCTACTATTGGGATGGAAAGTAGCAGCCTCAGTTATCAATCCTGAGCAGGATATCCTCTCTGGAGGTAAGAGACAACTGGCTGTGTTATAAAAATCAGGAAGTAGGAAAAGGTGTCTGTTGTCAATGACAAACTTCATGAAAAGGTCACACCTAGTGCGTACCACATAAGAGGCCTTGGCCGTTGCAGCTGGAAGGAGAGAACCTTTGGGTCTCAACTTTTTCCAGCTCCAACAGTGAAGCTTTGTTTGAATCTGACTTAATTCAGCACCAGCTCCCTGGGAAATGATCAGAGGCGTTTTTGAAAGTCAAATGTGCAAGGAGAGAACTTCCTGAGCAAGGTAACACCCTTCATCTACCCTCCTTCCTCCTCCTTAAAGCTTTCAAATAGTACGGCAATTCCTTTTTTTTATTTCCTTAAAGTCTTTCTTTTCATCTCCAGCACGTCTAACTCTTGTCTCATTATAATTTCACTTATTTCTATAAAAGAAACCTGACAGCTACAGAACATTTGAGGGAAGAGTGGAAGGAGGGTGGGCATGTGGGGGAGTGAAGAAGCAGGCAGAAAGGAAAAAAGAAATGTGCACATGGCTAGGAGTCCTCAGAGAACCCCTCTGTGTGACACTTTCAGAAAGGCCTGCGTCTCAGCCATATGGCAGCCCTTGGCGTTATTTTCAGAAGGCATCTACAGCGTTCGTAGAAAATGGGATGAAATCATTGCAGTAAGATAGCAGGGAGGTCACCTCATTTCTCCTTCCCTCAACCACACACTCAGTTCTTTTACAGGGTTCCTTAATATGAATGCTGGGTGCCCATATCACTACCTGTATTCATGGTAACCCATGCCGTGTGTTCTTGGTAGAGGTAGTAAGTTCTTCCTAACTTACTCATTCATGTATTTCTTACCTCATTCCAAAAAGTGAAACTGAAGGATGCTATGGACTATAAGTTCGTGTCCCTACCCTGCCCCTCTAAAAATAATATGTTGAAATCTAATTCCCCATGAGATGGTTTCAGGAGGTGGGGCTCTTGGGGGTGATTAGGTTATGAAAATGGAGCCCTCATGAACGGAATTAGTGCCTTGATAAGAAGAGGCCAGAGAGCTTACTTTCTCTCTCTCTGTTCTGGACCATGTGAGGATGCTAGAAGTCAGCAAGAGGGTCTTCACCAGAATCCAACCATGCTGACTCCCTGATCTGGGACTTTCAGCCTCCAGAACTGTGAAAAATACATTTCTGGTTTTTTATAAGTCATTCAGTCTGTTATTCTTTGGTATAGCAGGGTGAAGTAAGACAAAGAGATGCACATTTATACTGCTTTTTTTGGTATAACTTATCTTCTCTAACAAATAATTTCTAACATGGCAGTTTTCTCAAATTGTCTGAGAAAATTAGTTGTCTTCCTATGGAAATAAGAACAAAGGACAAGAAAAAAGATTTGCTACCCTGATAATATATTCCACGGTTTCAAGAAGTTTAGAGTCTTCCTATACTCTGTGATCTTATCATTTAAAATTTAGCATGATATTGATCACATACGAATTTTTTTACAGGTTTATAGGTTGTAAATTAAATCTAACCTTGCTTTGATCATCATGATTGGCAGGATGCAAAATATGATGTGAAATTTTTAAATAAAATCTCTCACTGATTTATCAAATATTTGAGGGATGGACTAAAAGTATAACTAGATGATTTTACTTGTGTTACTATGACTAATGTAGCATAATACAAGTTTTCCCTGTGTTTACAGGTTTACATACACGTGTGTGGATAAAGGCATTTACCCACAATTCATGGTTTCTCTGTAACTTTTACTAACTTTCATTAGGTTAGCTTAAGATCAGCTCTCTTGATTGAATGAAATATTTCCTTCTGTAACTTTCATTTCCTTAGCGTTGTCACGAATCATTTTCTTTGATAAATTCTGGCGTGGGCAGAAGATGGGGTTTTGACAGGTACAAACAGGAAACTGGCAGTGGTCCTTATGTGTGGGAATAACTAAGATGATAGGAATGATGGTTCACCCGCCTCCAATAGATATAATAGGGATAATGCGATCTTTTCATACATTTTTAATTGTTATTCTTTCAAAAAGGAAAAGACTATGCAGGTTCGGGAATGTAACATTTGAAGTCACTCTTTTTTTTCCCCCCCAACTTGTCTTTGTGAGTCTTCTCTGTACCTTTGTCTCCTCAGTTCTCTTAAGAATCATAATTGGTGTGATTATCGTTGCTATGAGAATAATTAGCCATAGCTTTTTGACACTCTAAATTGGGAATACAGAATTTCAAGCAGTGGGGACTGAACAGCTAAACTGTTCCACTTTGAAGCTGAAAAGGGCGATGCCAATTGGATTCAGGAGCAATGATTCTTTTGCAGTCTTTATAGAGTAGAAGGAAGCAATAAAGCGGCTCACATTTTCATATGAGAAGCTGAAGGGAAATCTTTTTAATGGGTTAATTGCCTGTTATAACCAATAAATAAAAAGAAATGAGAGAGAAGTATATTGAGAACGAGATTTTTCTTCACTGACTTATTACATTGTCTCAGAAAATGACTGCATTGTTTTAAAAATTCAGACAAGAAGGCTATAATCATAATATTAGACTTCAGCATTTGCATTACCCACTCTCCCTTCTACCATTAGACTATTCTAATATTTGAATGAAATGGGATTTTTGTTCTGATCATAGATAAGTTGAGGAAGCTCTGAAATATCTAGAGGGATAACACATTTCTATATGCAATCAGAGGGTTCTATTTTATGTTTATTTTGATAATTGACTGTAGTCAATTTTATTTTTCCAATATTTATTCAGCTTTTTATCTGAATTCAAAAATGATCCAGGAACACTGTGAAATAGTCAGACAATAAAGCGAATATAAAGAGCAAAATATAATTTTTCTGAAATTCTTCCTTCCAGAGATTATTAAAATTTGCACTGTGGTTAGTAGCCTTCCATAAATATATAATATGGTATAAATGAAGTCATGCTATATATGATTTATAAACTGTTTTCACATTCAACAATGAATGGCAGTTAATGGATATCAACAGTCATTAAAAATAACATGTTTATTCCAGCATAATAATGTGCTATAATTTATTTAGCCAATATTCTATTGCTAGACACTTCACATTTGATCTTAAGTCTGATCCTTGAGAGAACATATTCAGGGCATGGGAGAAATTTATTGAAGTAAGATGTGGCCATAGATTTGAGAGCTGCATGGGAATTTAGAGAACATTTAATCCAACAGGGATGTAAGAGTTTGAAATAGTTCCTCAAGTTTACAAAGTAAATTAGTGACAGAGGCAAACCTATTTACTGAATGCATATAATAAGTATAATATCACGATCAGCACTGCGCTGAGCAAAACTATAAATTTCAAGGCAAGAGCCCCAAACTTGCCTGTTGGAATCTATCAAAGCTATAGCAAGTAAACACAGAGCCATGTAAAAAGTGCTTACTAATTATGAGGTTATTCAATTGGAAAATCCCACTTGGTACAAGCACTTTTCCAAGAGCATCATAACTGCTCACTCTGCTCCGTGTCTCACTCTATCCATCCAACATACATCCTGCTGTTTGTTCTAAGTTTAAGGATCAAAGCTTGTATACCCTTGTAGAAACCTCTGTCTTTCTAACTACTCCTGAACCTATAACAATGCCAGATACAAAATTAGCACACTTTACTGATTGAGTGATGGGTGGACAAAGAGTTTAGATACAATTAAATAGAAAATTGGAAGTATGTACACGTAATGTATGTATGTGTTTATAGACAGGGTCTCATTCCTTTGCCCAGGCTGGAGAGTGATGGTATAATCATAGCTGACTGCAAACTTCAGCAACTAGGCTCAAGTGATTCTCCCACCTCAGCCTCCTCAGAAGGTGGGACTACAGGTGTGCCACCACACCCAGCTAATTTTTTCAAAATTATTTGTAGAGACTGGATCTGGCTGTGTTGTCCCAGCTGTTCTTGAATTCCTGGACTCAAGTGATCTTCCTGCCTTGGCCTCCCAAAATGCTGAGATTACAGGCATGAGCCTCTGGCTTGAAGCAGGATTTATTGAGAAGACAGAAAAGCTCCCACAGTGGGAGGGGACTCGAAAGAGTTGCCTATTGAATCTATTATTAATGAATTAGAATTTGTTTGCTCTTAGAAGTCTCAAGAGTGATGAATTACATGGTACAAATGTAAGTAGTTTTGGGTGGAGCTAAGGAAAAATATAGCTAGCTCAGCCTGGTGAGGAAAGGCCAGCTCCAATAGATAGTGTAAGGAACTACTAGGAGGGTAGGGACACTGAGTATGACAGCACTCACCTGAGAGTAAAGAAGAAGGAAGAGTTTTAAACACCACCACGGTGATGATTCCAGGTGCCTGGAAATAAGGCCTTTTTTTTTCCCTACTAAAAATGGCAAAAGCTGAAGAGAAAAAGTGCTAAGAGAAAAAGTAGAGGGTTTCATTTTAGATTTGTGGAATCTGATTCCGTGCTTTCTTCGTGGCTGTAACTCAACTTGTTCATTGGGTAAAGGATGCCCTGACTTGTTGGGTTGATAAAGGTGGGAATGACATGAGCGGCTTTTGCAAGTTTATGTCTGAAATCCTAATATTTTTCTGCAGTTCCAAGACTTAATTATTTAGACTATCAAAAATAGAAAGAAATGTTTGCATTCATGTAAGCAAACACATCTTTAGACTATTGGCTGTTTCATAAATATTCACAATCTGTTTAATAATTTACCTTTACATTTTACTGATGATAAGACTGTTGTTTACCCATCTATAGTTTACAGAGATTACACATGTTTTTATATACAATACATTTGGAACTGTATCTATCATATAATAAGGGTTCAATATATTGTACCTGCTTATAAATTCATGCAACAAATATCTGTTGAGTGCTTATTTTGGATCAATAGAGCACATAAAGTGAGTGTTCAGCATACTATAACTACTTACAAGTTCAGTGTTCTCCTTTTCTTCCATTTCTTCTTTCCTTCTCTTCCTTCCTTCCTTTTGTCTTATGCGTGACTTTGACTTGAACTCCAGTCTCAGGACTTTTGCACCTACTTCCCTGTTTGCCTGACCTTCTCTTCCACAGACAACTGTAGGTCTCACTCCCTCCCATCTTTCAGGTTTCTGCCTACATGTCACCATCATGGAGAAGACTTGCCTAACCACCCTCCATCATCCAACACTCTGATTCCTTTACATTGTCTTAACTTTTTTGGTGGTAGTCATAGCATTTTCACCAGCTGACAATGAGTGTCTGAGAGAGAGAGAGAGAGAGAGAGAGAGAGAGAGAGAAAGAGAGAGAGATTGTGTGTGTGTGTGTGACTTCCAAACACCTAGAATTATCCTTTGGAAGGCAGGCTCTTGTAGTACAGGGTTCCCCTGCTAGGT
Source organism: Tarsius wallacei (assembly GCA_963574415.1). Classification (NCBI taxonomy): domain Eukaryota; kingdom Metazoa; phylum Chordata; class Mammalia; order Primates; family Tarsiidae; genus Tarsius; species Tarsius wallacei. Next base: position 59,033 of record CAUYQG010133610.1, on the reverse strand, counting down.
AAGTGCTCTAGGAACCCATCGGCATCAGTATGCTAGCTAGCATTGTTGTGAGAGGCTGCTTTCTGCTTCAGTAAATTTTCCTTTGAAATTCTTTCAACACATGTGCCCATTTCATGATGGGTGATTAATAAGCACACCTGCCCACACCATGCTGAGTGTTTGGCAGTTTTTGACAAAAAAAAAATGACATGACCCCCATTTTCCACCCTCCTGGGGCTCCACTCTTCCTATTCATCTTATCTCGCCCTGAACAACTTTTTTTGTTTGTTTCCCAGGATGGAAAAAATCCTCAAAGGAAAATGTTTTGCCAGTGTGAAAGAGGTAAAACAAAAAACTTCAGAAGTACTAAAAGGTATCCAAACTGATAAGTTCAAAAACTGTTTTGAGCAGTGGAAAAAGCATGCTGATAGGTGTATTGCATCAAATGGAAAGTACTTTGAAGGTGGCTGAAGTTTAAACATGTAAGAATAAATATGCAAGCCGGGCTCGGTGGCTCAGCCTGTAATCCCGCGCTTTGGGAGGCTGAGGCGAGTGGATTGCCTGAGCCCGTGGGTTCAAGACCCGCCTGGGCAATTTGGCGAGACCTCATCTCTACAATAAATCAAACTGTCAGCCGGGCATGGTAGTGCGTGCCTGTAATTCCGGCTACTCGGAAGTTTGAGGCGGAAGGATTGCTGGAGCCCAGTGGGTTGAGGCTGTCTAGTCTGGGCAACAGAGTGAGACTCCAACAACAATAACAAAAAAGAATAAATATACAGTTTTTTAAATAAACAAATTATGGTTTTTGGGGGTTCCCCCTACGTAAATATATGTATATAAGCATACATATATATCTTAATATGTGGTTTGCGGCTCCTGCATTTTTTCTAACCTAGAACATGGACTTTATCTGTTGTAGTCAATGTCATTTGCCTGTTCACCCAACACCTAGCAGTCAGTAGACACTCAGTAATTATCCACTGAATGAATGAATAAAGGAGAAGGAAAAGAAAGGCAACCATCTCATGAAGGTCATGACTAGTCAGGCCTTACACTGAGTACTTTGTGTACTGTTTCATGAATACTCAGAATTAGCCTATGATAAAGGCTTTTTAACATTGCCACTTCAAATGTGAAAGAAAGGAAGGAAGAAAGGAAGGAAGGAAGGAAGGAAGGAAGAAATAAAGAAAGAAAAGAAGAAAGAAAAACTTTACAGAAAGCATGAGAGAGTAGCCTCTACTACACTGATCAGGCGGGAGGAATGAATTCCCACAACGGGCAAGTTATTAGTAAAACTCACTCTAAGAACTTGTACCATTTGTGTAGGTTTTATTTTCTCGCAGAGTCTGGGCCACTGTCCCTTGGGGTGCTTTTTTGCTGAAATCTACACACACTCCCCTAATGGGTTGTGACTTGAATTATGGACTTGTTAGTCAGTCGGAACTTTTATGTTTCATCTGGTGCTTTGCCATATAAATAACACTGACTCTACTTGACACAAGATTATGTACTAGCCTGACTGCCCTTTTAAATTAAACATTGCAAAATCAATGTAGTATCATTAAGGATACACTGCCTGAATTAAAAAATATATAATACTAAGCCAAACCTCTTGTGATTCTGGCTGGGTGGGGGATTGGGTGGGAATTAGATGTTTGGAGCAATCAGCTTGCTTAGGCCGTGTTTTCGTTTCTCCCTACACTGTTTGTACACATTGTTGAATCTCCCCAGAATGGCAAATAGTGGGTCTGACATGAATATCACAGCTTGTCCTATGATCATAAAGACATCTATTAAAATATGTAAAAAGTAACCAAAGATAGGGGAGGTTCCGCAAAAACAGAAGGGGACAAAGAGGGAAAAAACAACAAAAACTCAAGTCTGTTTTACAAGTGAAATCAAGGTACATTGTAGACATCATATGCCTTTTTTGTAAAGACAGCCATCCCGAACTAGAGTTTTTTTGGTCTGTGTAGAAGTTTATTTCCTAATGTAGAAGCGAGAGGAGGCAGCTCTTCCTTTATAGGGTTTAGATATTTTACTTTGTGTATGTGTTAGAAGGAAGATTATTTTGGTTAAGGCAATTTTCTATAAAAATTCATTCTAATGAAGAACCCTCGTGGGGCATGTTGTGCCATCCAACTAGTATGACAGCCCCTTTGAATTCTCTGTGCAGTTGAAGAAGCACTGGACAGCAGTCAGCAAAATTGAGACTGTGATCTAATCTCCTCCTGTCCTTTCATATCAGTTTATTTCTTTCTCAAATGCACAATATTTTAGCTGAGATGTTTTAGAAACAGGGATGTCAACAAAAGCCCCCCTCCCCCGTCTCTGACATTCGCTCACAAGTTGACGTTAATCAAATGAATACTAGCATCACCATACAACAGGCAGGGCAGTCAAAGAAAATGACAGAAGCTTGGTTGAGCAAACATCATGGTTTACATTGCTACAGTAATTTAACCCAACTTTGAAAAGTAATACATAGCTGGGCTCGGTGGCTCAGCCTGTACTCCCGCGCCTTGGGAGGCTGAGGTGAGTGGATTGCCTGAGCGCGCGGGTTCGAGGCCCGCCTGGGCAACTTGGCGAGACCTCATCTCTACAATAAATCAAAAAAATAGCTGGGGGTGGTAGCGTGCGCCTGTGGTTCCAGCTACTGGAAGGCTGAGGCGGAAGGATCGCCAGAGCCCAGCAGGTCGAGGCTGCGGTGGCCGGGAGCGGCCACTGCACTCCAGTCTGGGCGACAGAGTGAGACTCCAACTCCAAAAAAAAAAAAAAGAAAAGTGATACATAGAAAATGTCTCTTAAAATATGCACAGTTTTTTTGGCACTCCTTATATGTATATATGTGTACGTATACATACACGTATATGTAATATATATGTATATGAATATATAGTTATATATGTATCTATATATACATATATGTACATATCTATATATACATGTATACATGCATATACACACAAAGTATATTAACGTGCATATATATACACATATAGATAAGTATGTATTGTGAATGGGGAAGCTATATGTTGCTCTTGTTGGTTCTATAACATTATTGTGCACTAAAATCTATTTCTTCTCATTTTGGGGTTCTGTTTACATGATTGTTCACAATAATTGCGGCCCAGTTGAGAAAAGAGATCATGATGGAAGGAATGAAATGAGGAAAATAAAGTAACAGAAGTTTCTGAAGTAGTAAAGTATTGCAAGTTGCCAGAGAGCAAATACATCTAATTTTGTTTTGATATAATTTACGAACAACCACCAACACCAACAAAAAGATGATAACCAACAGAAATAAATAAAACTATGCGTATTTTGTGTGCGTGGTTAAAATTTTCATGAATATTTCAGTTAAAAACATGTTTTCTCGAGCCGGGCTCGGTGGCTCAGCCTGTAACCCCGCGCCTTGGGAGGCTGAGGTGAGTGGATTGCCTGAGCCCGCGGGCTCGAGACCCGCCTGGGCAGGCGAAACCTCATCTCTACAATAAATCAAAAAATTAGCCGGGCGTGGTGGCGTGCGCCTGTAGTTCCGGCTACTCAGAAGGCTGAGGCGGAAGGATTGCCGGAGCCCAGCAGGTCGAGGCTGCAGTGGCCAGGAGCGGCCACTGCACTCCAGTATGGGCGATGGAGTGAGACGCCAACTCAAAAAAAAAAAAAAACCACATGTTTTCTCATTGGGAATTCTGAACACAGGAAGGCAAACTATGGAATTACTGGATTCACTTTCTTCAGCTCCAAAATAAAGGTAATTGCTAAAGACCTTTCCATAATTAATATTTATAAATCCAAAAATTCTATTTATGTGTACTTGGTCTGGATGAGAAATAACGCCTGAGAAACATTATGTGGCAAAAAAAAAAAAAAAAAAATGCGTTAAAGAGTCTGTGGAAGAAAAAAGAAAAACGAGAAATTATAAAACAACTAGGAGAAAACCTGCAAGAAATGCTTCATGACATTGAACTGGACAAGGTTGTTTTAGACAAGCTCTCAAAAGCCCAAGCAACAAGTAAAAATAGACAAATGTGATTACATCAAGCTAAAAATATTTTGCAAAGCAAACACGAGTGAAGGGACAACCTATAGAATGGGAGAAAATATTTGCACATTATACATCTGACAAGGAATTAATTTCTGAATATATAAGGAACTTAGCAAGGAACAAACAAAAAACTGAAACAGCACAACAAATAACCTGATAAAAAATAGGTAAAAGATCCTAACAGACATTTTAAAAAATATAACACACAAATGGTCAACAAGAATATTAAAAACACTTAACAACATTAATTATCAGGGAAATACAAATCAAAACTATAAGATAACATCTTATTCCAGTTAAAAATGTTACTATCAAAAAGACAAAAGAAAACAAGTGTTGGCAACGATGTGGAGGAAAGGAAACATTTATATACTGTTGGTGGGATTAAAAATTAGTACAGTCATTATGGAAAACAGTATTAAGATTACTCAAAAAATTAAAAACAGCCCCATCATATGATTCAGCATTCCTACTCCTGGGTATTAGTCCAAAGGAAATAAAATCAGTGTGTCAAAGAGATATCTGCACTTGCATACTCACTGAAGTACTATTGGCAAATTACCACAATATGGAACCAATTTAAGTGTCCAACAACAGATGAATGGATTAAAAATGTGATATATATATACCCAGTGGAAAAATATTCAGCCATAAAAAGAATCAAATTCTTTCATTTGCGACAACATGGACCATCCTGGAGGACATCATGTTAATTGAAATAAACCAGATGCAGAAAGACACATACTGCATGATCTCACACATATATGGAGTCTAAGAAAAAAATATGTGTTGATATCACAGAAACAGAGAGTTGAACAGCGGTTACCAGAAACTGGGGAGGGAAGAGTGGGAGAATTGGTCAGTGGGTGCAAAGCTCCAGTTAGATAAGAGGCATAGAGTATGATGTTCTATTGCACAGTAGAGTGAGTATAGTTAACAGTAAGCTATTGTGTATTACATACAGACTAGCTAGAAAAAAGGGCTTTTGAATATTCTCACCACAAAGAAACAATAGATATGTAAGGTGATGGAGATACTAACTACCCTTATTTGACATTATACAACATATATGTGTGAAAACACCAAATTGTCCCCTATACATATGTTCAATTATGACATGTCAATTAAAAATAAAATTTAAAAGCAATGTTTAAAAAAGAATTCTGTTATCAACTAACATCTCCCAAGTGAACATGTTGAAAACAAAATGTCTGACCTAAATCTTTCAATGAACAGGTAGTTGCAACCTTTTTTCATTCTCTTGTGGACTCAGAACTCTTGATATATCCCCTTCCCCTTTGATTTAAATCCAAGTCCTAACAGAGGTTGCAGCTCAGACCGTCTGTTCCTGTAATCTTTTGTGCTGGTAAATATAGTGCTGATGAAGATAGGACTCATAGAGACTGGCTAAGAATCTTTAAAGACAGAAGGAACAGGGATGCTACAGCTGCCCATGTTGAAAAGACTCCCTGGCAGTAACTGACATTTTAGTTCCCACTATAGGAATCAAGAACAAAAATTATAATAACTCTCAGACACCAGTCCCTTTAGTTCTATTGACTTTCTGAATACATTGTGGGACTAAGACAAATGCTTTTGGTCTGCTTTTTGTCCACCTTCCTATTGCATATTTTATTTGATATAACTGCACCATGGGAGTCTGAGGTGTGTGACCCACCTGACTAATAATGACCCTCTCTTGACCTTAGAGTTTAACCTCTTTTAAATTAAACTGGAAACTTTGAGGCTTTGTGACATCCATGCCCGCTAATTCAAAGGCTAAACTGGTTTTCTCAAATACACTGTAATCATGCCATCTACTCTGATTGATAATTCTAAGCTCCCATTTCTTTAAAAAAAAAGATTTGGCCTGGCTTCTGAGGCCACTAGTAATCTTGTGCTCATTTATCTAACTGATTTGTAATTTATTTCTCATTCTATCTCATTTATATTGCTAACTTGTTACCATGATTCCTGTTTCCATGGCATTGCACAAGTATTCTTTTCCATCTTTTTCTTGTCCCTTCTTCTCTCTAGCTACCCCAAAAGCATCTTTTCAAGGGTGCAGTTTGAGTCCTACCTGCCTTCTGCAGATTCCTCTGTCTAGCATATTAAGTACGCTCATTTCCCTATTTGCATAAATTCCCTGGACATTTATTGAAATTGTTACTTGAACTATGACTTTGTTATGTTCCCTGAGTTGGCTCAAAGATAGTGTTCAGTTAATCATTGAATAAATAAATCATTGCTAAAATAAATAACTTGTAAAAGTTTGAGAACCAGAAAAATAAACATCGTATTTGATGAAATTAGCCATTCTTTTAAAATGAAGCATAACATATAAAATGGAAAGGGTTGAAAAACTGAGAAATGACTTACCAAATGGGAGGAAGTTTCTATTTTTGAAGTCGGGAGAGATTTAATAGAGATAATTGGAAGTTACAAAGTGGCTGAAGGTATGAGGAAATGAAGATCAGGGAAAGCCATTACTAGCTTTTAGGAAATCAGAAAATTGTAGCAATGAGAGAAAAGTGGGAATCAACCGCCATCAGCACCAAAGAGGGTGACTGTAATAGAATTCCAGGAAACTACTAGCTAAACTTCAAATTTGTCATATGCAAAACCCTGGTGCCTGCAATGATAATTTTTGCTTCTCTTGCACTTCCAAAACTTGGCTCTTATTGGTGGAATCAAAACTAGAAAACGGCTACTAAAGTATTCTGGAACATGCAGTTCCCCATCAGCTTCTAGCCTTTGGTAGCAAAGGAGAGCAGAAGAAGGGAGCAGAGATGAATGCTGGTTGCCAATATGTGTATGTGTGGGAGCAGTCAGAAATTTGAATCTGCAGGTGGAGAATGCCAAAGAATAAAAAAAAAAAATCTAATATCAGTCCTAATACCAGCCAGAAATGCCTGGGAAATTGAAATAACAGAATTCTTTTTTAAACATTGTTTTTAAATTTTATTTTTAATTGACATGTCATGATTTAACATATGTATAGGGGACAATTTGGTGTTTTCACAATAATAAGTACCCTTATTCCTAGTCCCAAGGCTTTGCACATATATTGTTTTCCACCTCTTTCTTGTTCCTTCTTCTCTTTACCTTCTTGGAAAGCAACTTTATTAAGGGCCTGGTTCTTACTTACACCCCTAACACAAGTATCACTGCTGGAAAGAGGAGCCTTTTAGTGGTTCAGGCTTAAATATTAAAAGGCAGCCAAGAATCATCAAACACCTAAGGAATGTCTGAAATATCCAAGAACTAAAAAGAAAAACAAATCAGAATAGAGGAACTCCGATAAGCAGAAGAAAACTTAAAAGGAATAACAACTAAAGCACAGTCCAACTAAACACATTTGTAAGGCAAAGTAAAGGAGTCCTTCTTGTAAAATGTAGAAGAAGAAAACAAATCAATAGGAGAAAAATAGAAAACCAATATAAAATGTTTTAACATATGATTAATAGAAAATTTTAAAAAAATCCACAGAAAATAAAGAGAAGAAAATAATGAAAAAATTAACAGAAGTATATATTCTAAAATTAATAATCATGGTAGATTGAGACATAATTACTGATATATCATTTAGAAATAAGGAGGCTAACTTAAAAGAAGCATTGCAAAAATTGATCACCTATGAGGAATAAAAAAGGGAGACATTAGTTTATAATCTTTTCTTATTTTTTGACTTGCAACTATGACTTTGTAATATTTTGATAGAAAAAAGTTGAAAAGTTGTATGTCCAAGCATATCGTTTTGAAATATCAGAAACCTGAAATGAAAGAAAATTCCAAAATTATCTAGAAGGGGTAAAAAAAACTTTATGAGTAGAATCAGTAGTAAAAATAACATTGAGCTTTTAATTGATAACATTGGCAACAGAACATCATGTGTAATGCCTTAACTTCTGTAGCTAGCAATGCTTTCCTTGAAAGAAAAAATTATAAACCTTTTATACCTAGCAAAACAATCATCTGTGACAGTAGAAAAAAAAGATATTTTTCATATCTGAGTCTCAAACACTTTATCTCACATGAACTCTGTCAGAAAGAAACTGTAGTATAAAATGAATTAATTAGGATAAAGAAAAATCAGGAATCCAATATAGATCCAAGGTGAAGTGAATTTTTATATGACCATGAAGGAGACTGCCAGGAAAAAACTACATAATAACACCATAGAGCAACCATCTGGAATTAATCAGGAAGTTACATGACTCTACACAGGAAGGCTGCAGAAAATAATGACAGAAACAAAATAAAAAACAAAGTTCATATTTAATATTACAAGATTTATTGAAAGGTATTTTATAAAATCATGAAAAATATGAAAAAATTTAATAATATATTAAAAAGAACTAATGCAAAAATGAGGTAATTATTTACTACAGTTTAAAAAAGTATATACAAATAAACTAATAACAGAAGAAAACAGAATAGGTTGCTTAAAATGATTATTTGTAATAGAAAATATGTTGGTAATTATTGAGTACTGACTATGATATATCAGTACCTGAATTATATATTTGGCGGGCTTTTTTCAGAAAACAGTGCATTAAAAGTTCTTATATTTGAGGAATGAATGGAAAGATGAGATGAGAGAGTGAAAACAAAAGATTTGGTGTTTTTACTCTAAAATTTGTGTGTTAAATGGCATTTTAACATTTCTTAAATATTGTATTTGCATATAATACTTTAATAAAAGTAAACTAAAAGTGAGAAAATTAGTGAAAAGAGAAGCCAAATTACACTAAAATATATAAAAAAATGAACACAGAGAATGCAATTTAAGAGAGCAAGAATTAGAAGAACACGATCTGAAGATGTATTAAGTAAATAGAAAATGACGTGGCAAGGAAAGGGAAGAACAAGCCAAAGTGTTCATAGATGGCTGATTCTCAACACTTATCCTTTCAGAATCGAATTAGCCGCTCTATTCTTGCTTCACTGAAAGTCAGATTTCTCAAGGCAATAATGAATGGGGTCAATGAATTATCTGTAATAGAATTTATCATAGAATGTGTGTGTTCAACAGCCATCATGAAGCACTTCTATAGTAAGATCTACCAAGCCTCACTTTAGCAGACAGTGAAAACTGTGACAGAAATTCCAAAAAATAGTGGTCTCTAGGTCCCATGAGGTCTGGCCTGTCACTATCTCTCTGGGCTCATCTGGTCTCATCTCTTGCTCTCTCTCCAAGTCAGCAATGCTCTTTCTGACTTCAGGGGCTTCTGTCTGTGCTGTTTCCTAGTCTGAATTATTGTCGTGTTTCCCTTCTTCTCTGCCTAATTAATTCTTATGCATCTTTTGAAAAAAATAGTTTTAACATTATTTTCTGGAAATACTTGCCATGCCAACTTCTACCCCAGATCAAGTCTCTTGATTACATGTTCTTAGAGTAGCCTGCAAGTTTTCAAAGGACTTGACATAATTTATCATAATACATTTCTATGGTTATTTGGTTGATGGCTTCCAGAGCAACACACTACATAACACACTACTAAGACTTTTTCTGTTTGGTTCCACCATTGTATTCTTAGAATCTACCACCAGAGATGGCATATGGTAAGCTTACAATAATATTTTATAAACGAACAAAAAAAACCATTTGTAAGGTTGAAAATTATAGAATAAGATAGGCCCGAGAAAATAAATTCTATAATTATTTCATTATCTGAAATGAATCATTATTCCTAAGATGTGTATTTGATTAAGAAAGGAAAGAAACATAGAATCATAAGAGTCAAAAGAATAAAAGAAATCACTCAGTTTTTTTTCTTTTCTTATAAGGGATAATATCTAATCTTCATATTCAAAACACAAAAATAGTACTCACAATACAGTTGAAATAGTACTCACAATACACTTTTGAAATAGTAAAAGTATTTCTTATTAATGCAGTAAGCTTTTATGGTTTAGCATGGACCCAAATTCAGGGAGAAGGTAATAATGGAATTCCAATTAAGGGACTCTAAAGAATATGATAGAAAGTAAAAGCAAATTATTTTACTAAAATCTCAGTGCAATGCTACAATTGATGGTAGACATTAAATGACATTTCTTCCCATAAAATAACCCAAAAACGCCTGTAAGCAAAGTCTGTTAGCTGTTGATTCTGAAAATGCACGGCAATTTGTCAAACATAGTGGTTTGAAAATTACTCTGAAATAAATTGAGTTTATGACTTTTGCTACATGGGGTGCTTGAAGAACATTATTATGAACTTGTACATTCGTTTTATTTTCTTAGAATGATACAACATTAAATACTACAGAGCAAAAAAAAAAAAAAGGTAAAAGCAGAAAGAGAATGGACATGCTAGGAGATGTTTGAATCCCTGTTTGTTTTTAAAATATTTTACCAAATTTAGTCTCATTTATATGATCACCTTAATACTTAAGTGAAAGTATATTGTGCAATTAAAACAAAACAAAAAACAACTTTGTCAATAGAAAAGTCCTTGTTCAACTGTCAACTATATGCATTTAGTTCATATACTCATTCTACCCTAGATTTAGTTTTCCAATTAGTAAAACAGTGATAGATCACCTGCCTCATGAATTTTTTTTGGTGAAGATTAAATTATGTATTAAGGTCCTAGACACAAAAAAGGTAAACATTTCCAAAAAATTTGAAATTATAGGTATGATTTGAATGGGAAGGGTTAAGAATAAGAGTTACTTAACGTTTTTGTTCCCCTGAGTGATATAATTTTATAACATCTTTTTTCAATGCTTAAATTTAAAGATTTCTTCAGAGGGTTAGATCTAATGATACAGCATCTATTAATTAGTTTCCATTTAAATTCAGTTGTAAGTATGAGAACATGTGCATTTTTAATCTATAAACAGTGCTCTATTTTAATGGAAGATACACACTGTACCTAATTTTCTGGTTTTCTTGAATGCTGCTTTGAAAGCTGTTTTAATGCTGTGGTCAATAACAGAAGAAATGGTTTGTCACCAACTGTGTTCAATAGCTACAGGCCATTAAAATGCTCCTGATAAAATTCTCCATTGGTGTATAAGGTAATACATTTGTCAGACTGACAGATATGGATATAATTTATAGATTTCTACAGGAGCAAACAAGGAACATGCATAAATATAGATTTTGCAGAAAGAGAACTATACAAGAACCAATGAGCAGGTATATTTCCAATAGACCCTTGTAATATTCTGATGTCTTCTTTGCCACATTTAATTTGACAAAGGATTTTAGCTCTTAGAATTAATGTTTTTCATCGACTTCTAAAATTAACCTCAACTTGGAGAAGGCAAAGACGTGATAAACAGCATCTGTTTCACAAAGCTGCTTGGTGGATGAAAACTTGATAAAAGTAGAAGACTGGAAACTCTCTAAATAGATAGATCAACACACACATACACTCATGCTAATTTTGAGGCTGATTAAATCCACAAGTCTGTTTCATCTCAGTTACTATTCAAGAGAGAAAAGTTTTCTTATCTGTCATTTGTCAAAGTTCACTTTCGCATCTGATAATTGATTAGATGTAAATATATAAATATAGATGTAAGACCATCAATCAAATCAATCAGATTATTTGACCTGACTGGGGTGAAAAGAACTTGAGAAATAACCGAGATATATTTAACAACAAAATAAATGCAGACGAAGCATATATCTAGATCATTTAAACAAAAACAATTTTTGAAATTTTTTTCTTGAAATGCCAGATAAAAGTGGACATTTAAAGGACTTAATAGTCTAAATCATTTCTTTGACTTTTGTTCATTAAATACATGGTTGTGAGACATACACCTGCAGAAATCTCAAACTAATCCTCGCACTATCAATTGAAGCAAGGGAAGCAAAGCATCGAAAGTTAATCTCTGAACTTTTCGCACTACTCATATTTGAGTTACCATACAAATGTACTAGGTATCACTTTATCACTAGTACTCATCATCATAACTCAATGCCATTTTCCTAATGTTCCTCAAATAATATTGTGAAAGAAGGAAGGAAGGGGGGAGGGAGAAAAAGAGAGAAGAGGTGGGGGAGAAAGACAGAAAGAGAGAGAGAGGAGGAGAAGAAGAAGAAGAAGAAGAAGAAGAAGAAGAAGAAGAAGAAGAAGAGGAAGAGGAAGAGGAAGAGGAGGAGGAGGAGGAGGAGGAGGGAAGGAAGGAAGGAAGGAGAAAGGAAAAAAGGAACAAAGGAAGGAAGAATGAAGGAAAGGATGAAAGAAGGAAAAATCCGAATCAGTGAGGCTGATTTAGTTGGAGGTGGAGCATCTTTGCAATCAAAATACTGATTAAGAGTTGACTGTTAACCTATATGAAGCTCATATCATGGAAAGAGTGTTTTGGGCTGCTTTTTACTTTGTAAATATTGGAGGGTATCACTGGGTGTTGACTTTCTGACACTGAACTCTTCCTCTAGCTTTACTATGCTTACAAATACTCATAATAATGTAAATATTGGCAAAGAAGTCAAACTACTCATAAGGATACAATTTTGGAATTATTTATTCAGTGTAGACCTAGAAAAAACTTAAAAATATGGCAAAGAAAAGGTGTATGTGACAAAAACGGATAAAAGCAATCAAGTGCAGGTTTTAATATTGCAGACTGTGAAATATTCCAGAAAAGACCTCAAAAATCATGACTTTGTCACAAGAGAGGACTTCATCAAAACTGACCCACCCAAAGAAAGGCAACTAACATATCCTTCAGTAAAACCTATATCATTTCACAACCCTACTGAGAAACTTCTTTCAAAAGTTATAAAAGTGCTTGAAATTCAATTTAAAAAATTATTACATGCCCATATAAATGCTCATTTAAAAAAGAATAGGCAGCTGATTATGGCTACTATAATCAAGAAGCAAAGTATATGCAGATGTTGGAATTTTAGAATTTTAATTTTTTGGCTTCCACCAATTCCAAGCTCAGTAAAGACCTAACCACGAAAATGACCATGGAATGCAAGAAAAACCATATAAATTGGCTTTCTGGCTAGGAGGGAGGCATTTCTGCTTTCAAATCAGATGGAATCACAAGACAGAATTTAATTTCTTACCAAAAACAACTTAACAAAAAGATAAAATATAAGAAAAAATATTTTTAAACAAATTGGACATCAGGCAACAAAAGACAATAATTTGTGAGAGACGAGAAACAAATGAGAGATGCCCTCAGGCTCCTCAACCTATGGCCAAACCAGAGTTTTCAAACCACATCATAAGAACGAGAACTGCTGGTGCCCAGAAGTCCCTGAAATGAGGTAAAGCTGGAATTCTTGCTTTAAAAAATGCCTAAAATTTACAAGACAGAATGACCAAGCTGCACACACACACACACACACACACACACACACACAGATATGTGACGATCTGCAGGTGATTCTCCCCTCAAGTCTTCAGCTGACTCTTAATCAATGCATACATTTGGGCATATGAACTGCGACTGGGAAAAATGAAAGGAACAAGAAGGAACTAGTCCTTGGGCTCAAGCATGACTGAGAATAATTTCTTTTCCTACCAAGCAGAGTAGGATAACTCGTAATTCACAAAGCATCACACATGGAAGAACTTCGCCTCAGTGGTGGAACAAACTGAACACTAGACAAAACACTGCCCTGGTCCTACCTAACAAACTTGAAAATGCAAGACCTAGAAAAATCAATTTCCCAGGAACTTAACTGAATTACCCTAAAAATGCTTAAGAATATTTATGAGACTACAAAAATATCCTTCACACAATGATTCCTATAAAAAATTATCAGACATGCAAAGAAGTAGAAAAAATATTTATTATAATTAACAGAAATACCAGTCAACTCAGAAAAGGCACAAAATCAGTTCAGAAAAGCCAGATGATAAAATAAGAAGAAAATCACATTAAAGTTGTTATTATAACTATGTTTAATAGGGACAAGAAAGTAAGCAAACGAGGGAGAAGTTAAACAGAAGCATGAGAAATAAGGAAAGGCCCAAATTTTGATTTCCAGAAATTGAAACTACAATGTGTGAAATGAAAAAATCATGCAGGAGAGATTAATAGTGTATTATGAATTGCAGTAGATAAGATTAGTAAACTTGAAGATACAGCAATGAAAATTGTACAAAATAAAATACAGAGAAAAAAGACTAAAATAATAAACAGAACACCATGATTTGTGAGACAACTTCAAGTAGCTTAACTGAGTCTGTAAAGCAAATGGGGTTGCAGGAAAAATATTTGAAAAAAAAAAGTGCCCTAAATTTCCCAATTTAATGAAAACAATCATCCCACAGATTCAAAATCTCATTGGTTCAAGTAACAAAGATCAGAATGACAGTGACTTTTCATCAAAAACAATGTATGTCAGAAGTGCAGAAATAAAATTAAATTACTGAAATGATTTAAACAAGTGAAAAATTAAAAAACGTGTCAGCCTAGCTTCTATAACTGATGAAAATATCTTTCAGAAATAAAAACAAAATAAGTATTTGCTAGACATAGAAAAGCTAAAAGAATTCAACATGAGCAGAGGTACACTGTATAAGAAGCTAAAGGCAGAAGAAATATGACATGAGGCAAACATAATAGATCTAAACGAAAGACTAGAAAACAAGAACATCAGAATTGGTAATTATATTGACAAATATAAATGACTATATTTATGATTTTTGAATCTTTTTAAATAAGAACATACCAATAGAATGAGAAAACAAGCCATAGATTGAAGGAAAAATATTTGGGCAAAAGAACTGAACAGACACCTCATCAAAGAAGCTATAAGAGAATGTAGTGTTGGTGCAAAGAGTACTATTTAGATGAATAGAACAGAGTTTAGAAATAGTCCCACACATATAATATGGCCAGTAGAATTTTGACAAAGGTACAGATTCAGTTCTGTGGAAAATGAATAGTATTTTCAACAAATGATGCTGGAAAATTGGGTTATTCATACATTAAAAAATTTACTTTGACCTATATCTTGCACCACATACAAAAACTGATTTAAATCGACCACAGATCCCCAAATAAAACCTAAATGTATAAAGCTTGGAGAACAGAGCATAGGAGAAAAAAATTCATGTTTCTGTGGGTGAGGCAAAATTTCTAAATATACTACTAAGAGAATGATCCATAAAAATTGATAAATTGAACTTTATTGAAATTAGAATATCTGTGGGGGTTTTTTTGTTTGTTTTTTGAGTCAGAATCTCACTCTGTCGCTCAGGCTGGAGTGCAGTGACACACTCATAGCCACCGCAGCCTCGACCTGCTGGGCTCAGGTGATCCTTTTGCCTCAGCCTTCCAAGTAGCTGAAACTACAGACACACTCCACCACATCTGGCTAGTTTTTGTGATTTATTGTAGAGACGAGGTCTCACTACATTGCCCAGGCTGGTCTCGAACCCCTGGACTCCGGCAGTCCTCTCATCTTGGCCTCCCAAAGTGCTGGGATTACAGGCTGGAGCCACCGTGCCTCGACTTAGAATATCTGTGTTTTAAATAATACTCTTGAGGGAATAAAAAGACAAAGTGCAGAGTATGAAAAAAATACCTGCACGTCACACATGGTAAAAGATCTTGTGTCCAGAATATAAAACATTCAAAAATTAATAACAAGAATGCTAACAATTAAGAAACATAAAAAAGTATTTATACAGACATAGCATCAAAAAATATGAATTCAAATAAATTCTTATAAAGAGGTTCAGCTCAGTCATTAAAGAAATGCAAGATAAGACTACAATTCAGTAACACTACACATCTATTGGAATAGATAAAATTAAAAGCTGTGGCCACACCAAATATTGGTGAGAATTGGGAAGAACTGGAACTCTCGCATACTACTGGTGGGAATGAAAATGATACAACTATTGTGGAAAGTAGTTTGTCAATTTCTTTAAAGTGTAAACATACTTCTACCATATTAGTCAGCCATTCCTTCTAGTTATTTACCTGAGAGAAAAGAAATAATTTGTTCATAAAAAGCTTTTCACAAGAATGGTCCTAGCAGCTTTAGTTGAAGTAGCTCAACACTGAAATTAATACAAGTGTCTATCAACAGGTGACTAGTAAAACAAACTTGTATATTCATAAACGTCTACTTGTCAGTATAAAGAAAATAACTATAGATACATGCAATGATGTGGATAAAATTCAAAATAATTATGCTGAGTGAACGAAGCTAGCCCTTCTCCCCCCCAAAATTACACTTTCTTTGATTTCCTTTATATGATATTCTTGAAGGGTATCTATCCCTAAGAAAACATTGTATAAAAAAGACATCTGGCACCGTATGTTTATCGCGGCACTAGTGATGATAGAAAAGTCTTGGAACCAACCTAAGTATCCATCAGTGGTTGATTGGACACAGAAGATGTAGAATATATACATCACAGAATACTGCACAGTCATACAAATGAACAAAATTATGTTCTTTGCAGCAACATAGACAGAGCTGAAGGCCATTATCCTCAATGAAGTAACTCAGAAAGAGAAAGTCAGATAGTGGGTGTTCTCACTTAGAAGTGAAAATTATACAGTGGGTACTCAGGAACATAAAAATGGAAACAATAGACTCTGGGGACTTGAAAAAGGTTGGGAGGGGCATGAGGGTTGAAAAATTACCTATTGTGTATTGTGTACAGAGCTCACTATTTAAATGATGGGTTCACTAGAAGCCCAAACTCCATGATTTTACTATATATCCATGTAACAAATCTGCACATATACTAGCAGAATCTAAAATAAAAAAAAATTTTGTAAAAGTTTTTGATGATCTTAGTTGAGAAATGTGTTGGCCTGAGGTCTTGTTAAAGTTGTTCATAGTTTGAATAAACGGATTTGAGGGAGATCCTGGCAACAAAGTTATTGCAACTTCATCTATCTGAGTAAGAGTTTCCTGAATTAATAAAGGCATATTAATCTGCGCAGTTGGAAAGTATAACATGTTTACATTTACAGTAAACTTTGAAGTCGAAGGTGGTTTTGGCGTTCAGCGGTGGCAATAGTTAAGCAAAGTTAAAGGTGACCTAAGAGACAAAAAGATCTGGCAGTCTATTATGTAGAGCTAAAATGAAAAGGGCAAATTAGGATGCTCTGAGGGTTGATAATGTGAAAACATTCAGTGAAATTTAATACTAGAATCATAATTTGATGGTAAAAAGAATTCACAATAACCATTGAGGACAAATGCTGTTGCTATAAATATTATTAAGTTTAGCTATTTATTAACTCTTTAAAACTTTTTGCATTCTTACTAATATAAGTGCACTATGGTCATGGCAAATTATTTTAGAAACAAGGTAGATATAAGTGATTAAATAAAAATAAATGAATTGGAATGCATTAAAATTCAAGTTAACTGTATTGGTTATATGTTCATTGTAAAGTTTATAGCAGGGCTCGGTAGCTCAGCCTGTAATCTCAGCGCTTTGGGAGGCCGAGGTGAGTGGATTGCCTGAGCCCGTGGGTTTGAGACCCACCTGCGCAACTTGGCGAGACCTCATCTCTACAGTAAATCAAAAATTAGCCGGGCATGGTAGCGCGTGCCTGTAATTCTGGCTACTAGGAAGGCTGAGGCGGAAGGATTGCCAGAGCCCAGCAGGTCGAGGCTGCAGTGGCCGGGAGCGGCCACTGCACTCCAGTCTGGGCGACAGAATGAGACTCCAACTCAAAAAAAAAAAAAAGTTTATGTATCTGTGATTACGAAGTGAAATCTCTTATAAATGCCTGGGTGACTTTTCCTATACTTAGTAATTCAAGACTCTCATCTTAAGTAAACTATGACTTTTACTTCCCTAAGATTTTGTATTCCTTGAGGATGTCTTTTCTTAAAAGTCACTAGATAGATTTAAACAGGCAAGAAAGTATTTATTCAAAACGGTTGCAGCAGGGGATAGAGATTGAATTCAACTCTGCTAAGCAAACAAAAAGGCTAGAGGATTTTTAAGTACTGAGTAAGCTGGTGAAAAAGTCCTGGAGAGGCGAGGTTTCTAGTGGCAAGGTTGGTCAATGCGATTAGGCCATGTTTGCTAATGGTCACTTATTAAGGTTAGGTTTCTACTCTCCCATGAAGGCAGGACGACAGGGGCACTATCTCCCTCAATAATTATATTTCAAAGAAATGGCTCCCAGGTCCCTGAAAAAGACATTCCTGAGAAAAGATAGGCAACTCAAGGGGGCAGAAAAAGAAGTTACAATTCTGCAATCTAAAGTAAATGCTCTGCAAAAAGGGAGGTCAGGGATTGTAGTCATGAGAAACACCTGTCCCAATTTTAGTCAATCTAAGGAGAATGTTAAAATTCTATTGGCCAAGGCCTGAAAAATGTGTATCTACCATTCACTTATTTCCCTTTACAATGATCAGTGCCTTCTGCATATCTAGGGCTCAGCAAACATAAATATATGTATACATGCATATATACATATATATATGCATGTGTGTATATATATATAATATGCATGTGTATACATGTATATGGCTATGAATTATATATTGCTATAAATAAATAAATTTCTACATACATTCTACAAAAGCTGGATATGATAATTTATAAACAATGCTTTTGTGCTAAGAAAAAGCTGTTTTAGACATTTTTTAAAAAACAGAGCATAAAACTTTGACCTTACTGGTTTGTTCTTAGATCTTTGAAGGCTCAGTAGTTGCTAAATGTTTAAATCAGCTTGAAAGATAAACATCTTCAAGGATCTGGGTCATCCCGATGCCATCCCCCAAACCAAAACATAAAAATTCTGTCTTCTTCCTTTCAGAAATAATATTTTAAGCTGGTAACATCTGAGACAAATAATCTATTCTCTTCGAGAATGAATGTGTTTCAACAAGTTCTTTGGGGAAAAAAAAGAAAAGAATGTGTAATTTCCCTGGTTCCTTTTTCCATCAGTGAATTCCAACTATTAAAGTCTTGCCATATGGCAGGGCGCTGTGGTTCTCATCTGTAATCCCAGTACTTGGGGAACTGAGGTGAAGGAGTGCGTGAGCCCAGAAGTTTGAGACCAGTGTGGACAACATAGTGAGAGCATATCTCTACAAAAAAAAAAAATTAAAAATAATAACCAAGTGTGGTGGTGCACTCCTGTAGTCCCAACTACTCAGGAGGCTGAGGTGGGAGGATTGCCTGAGCCTAGTAGGTTGAGACTGCCATGAGCCTTGATCATGCCACTGCACTTCAGTCTGGGAGACAGAAGGAGACACAAGACACTGATTAATAAAAAAAGAAAGAAAAATATAGTCTTTCCATATGAACCTAATAAATGCATGCTAAAAATTGCTTCCGAATTTATACAAACCCTTCTTAAGTATTATCCTTATCAAGTATTTGTGTGTATGTGTTAGAAAGATAAATCAATACTATTTCAAAGGCCAAGTTTACGGAAGCCTTAAAAAGAACCTCCACCCTTAAGATTTACATAAAAAATGAATCATGCAAACTAACTCAAGTTTGCAATATTTGTAACATAAAGATTTCTGTCAAAAAAAAGAAAAAGTTGGAAATAACATGCTGTTTGCAATGTAATTGTTACTATTCACTAAAGCAGAAAAGGCAAATTCAGAGAACTTAAAGGCTGACAACCTAGTCATTTAAAACTACAGGTTGTCTTAGGAATGACAATGGTTTTGAAATTCAGCTCAACCCATGCCGAGAAGTTGCTAGCTCTAGATATTGGCGAATATTTAACACTTTCATTGCATATTTTTTTTCTTTATTTTTTCTTCAGAACATTTCAACCAGCCAAGGATATCTTAGTTACTTTAAAAAAAAAATTCCATGAGATATTCAAATAGACACTGGTCTTCTTTGCAGAGAGCTTCGGGAATTTGCATTTTTAATGAGGGCATTTGTTTAGATGTGTACAATCCACAGAACTTTAGGGTTCATAAACAGTGTGTTGTTTCCTCTAGGAAAAAAAATAACTGAAATATATAGCTATGCATTTCCTGTATATAATAGACTCATATATCTGCATAAGATTTTGTTTTGTTTTGTTTGAATTGGAATCTTGCTCTGTCGCCCAGGCTGGGGTACAGTGGCACAATCACAGCTCACACAGCAGCCTTGACCTCCTGGGCTCAGGCAATACTTGGGTCTCAACCTCCTAAGTAGCTGGGACTACAGGTGTGCACCACCGAGGCTGGCTATTGTTTTTTTTTTTACTTTGCATAGAGATAAGGTCTTGCTATGTTGCTCAGGCTGGTCTCAAACTCCTGGGCTGAAGCAATCCTCTTGCCTTGGCCACCCAAAGTGCTGGGATTACAGGTGTTAGCCTTGACACTTGGCCTTTTTTTTTCTCTCTCTTTTCTGACATTCTTAAAACCAAGTCTCTGTTTTGAAGCTGGAATTGCCCTCACTGAGGTCTGACTTAAGTGATTATTGTGCCTCTGTGTCCTCTTTTGTGTGCGTTGCTTGCCACTGACAAATCATCTCTCCTTAGAAACATTTTAGTCAGACTCCTATGAGCCCTTCTCTTCACTAGGCCTTGACATTGGCTTCATCCTTGCTGGGCCTCCCTAGCCCGGTTGTAACAAGAGTGCTGCTAACTCATTTTAGAGAGAATTCCCCTACCTTTGATGTCGAATCATCTCTGATATCTGATCAAATTTCCCATCTCCTATCATCCCCCAGGGGATAGCTGATCACCCTGGTCTGCCTCCAACAAGAATCCTGTCAGTTCAACAAGTTTCCTCCTACACTCTTATACATTTCCCATGTGCCAACCACTTCCAGTCTGCTCCTTGGCTGCAAATTCCAACTCGTTTTTGTTAAATGTGGACTTGACCGCAGCTCTATATAGTACTGAGGTCTCTTCCCCAACTGTAATAATTCCTGAATAAAATTGGGTTTTACCCCTCAAAGGACTGTCTGGCTCTGGGTTTCTTTAGCATCCTCATAGGAAGCATGACCTTGGGTGAACTTGGCTTTTCTAATGCCCTTGTTTGTGTAGTGTCTGCCATTGGAATCTTCACAAAGAAGAGCTGACTGGTTGGCCAGACAGGTATGACAGTCCACTCTGTTGAACTCATTTTTTTCTTGGTTCTTTTTCTTTCCTGGCCTTTTAGCTACAGTGACACAGAAACCAGACAAAGAACACGTACTGACTACTTTCTCCCCTGTCCCTTCATCGTTTATGTTAGCCTGAACTTAAAGGTAAAATTCAAACGGTAATTTGGAAGGACCTAAACCACCATGGTTTTACATAGGAGGAAACTGAGGCTCATGACTGTGTGTCTACTTAAGGTTGAAGTCTTAGGATTAGAAACCAATTCCTTTTCATTTCAATTCAGGTTTCTTTCTGCTAGAGCACATCACCTTTACAATTTACATTTTCTCATGATTTCTACTCTTTTTTTGTTTTGTTGGTATTGTACACATTGTCAATGGACTGAATTGCCTTTAGCAGTGCAACATTTATCATGCTTGACATGTCTTTTTCAGGGATGCTAGAATAAGACCTATGATGTCAGACAAATGTGACTTCAAGACTGGCTCTCTCATTTGCATGCGACCAATTCTCTCAGTCTTACATATGTAAAATAGGGATTGTGAGCATTTATAGAAAAGTTTTTATGATCTCAAGTGACATTTTAATGTCTCTGCACAAGTTGTTGTAGAAATCTTTGAATTAATTTCTTTTCATTTTAAACCTAGACCTCATCAAAATATTTATCACACAAAATTAAAAGGTAAATCACCAACATATACTTTGGAGAGGAAAGAGACTGAGTAACACAATATAAGTTGGCTGATTGCTTCTAGGAAAATCTTCCTTAAGTGTGATTGGATTTGCAAGTGTCAGAGTTCAGATATAACAAACCATAGCAACAGTTTCTGAGACACACAAAAAACCTCACCATACTATTTATCAGATCAAAGACAATGCAAACTGGATTTCATCCTTTTTTTTTTTTTTTAAATGTATTTGGTAGTTTTATAGAGACTTGAATTTGGGTCCATTACCATGATAGGATAGGACAGGATATTTTTGCATTTGCAGTGACAAGCTGTGTTGTAAGATGGAAATTTTGTTACCATTCCTTCTTTTATTTTTTTTCAGAGAAAACTGATCTTTAAATAACATGAAAAATGATTGGCATTGTTTTGCAGATTATAAATATCTACTAACCTAAGGAATTTATTTGAAAAGTAAAATTTCTCTCATTGTAAGTGCCATTGTTTATGCCATGCTCCCCCTCCTCCCCTTTTTTTGTATACATCTTGGCTTCAGCTGGTAATCCTCCTTTGAAAAACCATGGAAACAAGCAAATATGCCTCATTAAACTTTCCTTGCAGGAGAAAAACTCAAAGAATTTTTAAATTGTAGAGTAGATAAAAATAAAACACATTTCCTCTAGGGTGATTAGATTGTCCTTTTAAATTCCTTTAGGGAAGTTACTAAAGTTGGCAAAAAAAAGTCAAGAAACAAAACCTAAAACTACATGTTTTCATATGTGTAAAATTTGTGGCAATTTTTAAAAACCTGATTGCATATTGTACTTCTTTATATAAATACTGAAATAAATATTCTCAATTATATCCATATCTAGTACTACATAATATTTTAAATAACTGTGAAAGTAAAATAACTTGTTCTGATAATGTATAAACATAATTATATAAGCAACATGACTGAACTTTTATATTAACAAGTTGTATTTTCATAATGCCTTTTGTTAAGGAGAAGGGTTTTATAGAAAAAAATAAAACTTTATTTAATTCTGATCTATAGTATTCCGTGACAGACAATGGGCATCTTTTTTTAACCCATGAGAATAGAACCAGATTGGGTAGTAAGCTGTTTCATGGAATTCTTAGCAAGGCAGGGCTACTGAATTCTCTTGTTTCTTAATGGCCAGCTAATAAACAGCACTCTTTTGTCTTATGAACATTGTAGATCCCCCCCAAAATTTTGAAGCTAAAATTGACAAATTCATTTCTCATTAAAGGTTGACACTTTCACATGGCTTGGTGCTTGGAGTAAAAGGCACTGTAAGCTTTCAGTAGTCTTCATTTATTCCTTCACTGTCAGGAGAAGTTTAATGAATGGATCTCAGAATGCACAAGCATCACAATTAGTTAGAATCTCCCCTCTTTATTCTGCCAACTTGTACTGTGTATTCTTAACTAAGGCAGCAACTGTTAGGAACGTGTCCTGAATTCAATGGCCAATCTTTGAAAAACTGAATGATGTTTTTAGAGGCACACTGTGAAGTGAAAGGAGTTATTGATTTTTGTTGTTAGTATTTTGTACATCGAAATCCACTTTAACAACAGCAATCAATATATAACTCTTTCAAATCATTATTTTGGAATTGTTGCTGTTGGTTTTTTGCTAAACATGGATGTAATTCATTTACTGACATGTTAATTTCCTATCCGTCTGGATTGAAAGGTTTCCATGCCAGTGATATATTAATTGAGGCAGCTAAAGGGGACCCTGAAACCTCCAACACGTTGAGCAAACACACGTGCTTTGAGGTATTGAATGGCAAACCCCCAAGATGACTTGTATACAGAAACCATCTCTTAAATCTAGACAATGTTGTTATGCTTCAACAATTGATGGCTATTTCCTGGCAGTTGGAGATGTGAGTTTTATTCTATTCCTTCTGAAAAGGGAATGAGGGAATAGGGAGAAATTATTAGATTTTCAGAGTTTAGTATCAGACCCATCCAAACTCTTACATGATGACAATGTCCCTGTCCATAGGGATTGCATTTGTGTTTGAATAGTGGTGATTCAATAATTTCAATATCAACTTAGATTAAATTAAGTAAGGTGACTGAAAGCAGATGATAATGCCCAGAATAAATAAGCCATTCAAATATATTCATGGTGTCTTTTTTTTTCTTTTATATAGTTTTCTTGTTTGCCATGTCTGCTCAAAGTCCCTATTCACCTGGGCTCTGAAATTCCTTTGCTTAGATAAAATATCTCTCGCTAAGTTGCAATACAATGCTATAATAACTATACTAGATTATTACATGCATTATTAAATGCAATGAACATTTTTTTCTTCATTGATGATAAATATTATATTGCTTTCTTTCTTTTTTAAATTCAGTAATAGATTTAAAGTCTCAGTAGCAAAATTAAAAGAAAATATTGACTCTGCTTGTCATTTATTTTCAATTTGTTGGACATTTTTAGTCTCAGTTTTGCAGTCAAATATCCAAGATATTTAGAACAGATGCATGTTCTAAATTATTGTGGTCGATATAGAAGATCTCTAATATGTACAATATAAATTTACTTACTTTTTTGGTATTTTTGTTGACATTTGTAAATGTAACAAGAGGAAGAAACATGAGCAGTCTTCAAGGATTTCCAGAAGAAAAAGAAGAGAAAGTTGTACCTTAATATGTGCATGTTAAGAAAATGTGCCATTATGTAGACTTACTTTATCTGCAAGTGAAAAGTTAAGTGGCAAATGTTTCTATACTAATTTTGATATGACATCATTCGCAAAGTGTTCATGTATCTTACAGAATTGTTCAGGTTCTTTTATTTTACATTTTATATTTGTGCATTGAAACACATACCACATGGCAAGTTTAGTTTTTTGCTATCAATATTTTGCTGACTTTATTTTAAAAATCAATTTTTAAAATTTATTTTGAATCTGCCTTTTAAAAAGTAGACTAGATGCTATGGAAAAAAAGAAGCATGAGAAAATAAGAAAGCTCAAAGAGAGAAGATGTGGGTCAGGAATGGCTTTATGAAGAAGGTGGTGTGATAATTAAAGCTAAAACGAAGACTTAGCCAGGTGTACAGAAAGGAAGAGACTAAGAGGAGCATGTGGGGAGATGGTGAGTAGAGAGAAATAGTTTGGTACAGGGCAAGAAGGCATCATAGACCACCACCTGGGTGGAGGGGGTGGTTGGTGACTGATTATAGGATGAACTGGTGAGTTTGACAGGGAAGATAGCAGAAGCAATGATACGCTTGCATCAAACTATGGCCTCTCTTAGAGGATGTATTCACCACTTTTCTGTCTGTCAAATATTCACTCATATTTTAGGAATTGGTTATAGGGTCATATTTTCCACCATCCTTTTTTTTTTTTTTTTTGAGTTGGAGTCTCACTCCGTCGTCCAGGCTGAAGTGCAGTGGCATACTCATGGCCACCTAAGTGTCAAGCTGCTGGGCTCTGGAGATTCTTCTGCCTCAGTCTTCCAAGTAACTAGAACTACAGGCATGTGCTACCATGCCCAGACAATTTTTAAATTTTTTTTTATTGTAGAGACAAGGTCTTGCCAAGTTGCCCGGGCTGGTCTCGAACACGTGGACTCAGGTAATCCACTCACCTTGGCCTCCTAAAGTTCTGGGATGACTGGCTGAGTCACGGAGCCTGGCCCATGCTTTTGAGGTAAAATCCCTCCTCTGAGATCCAGCGTTTTTTGTTCATATTTCTAGTGTAACATGTAGTAGAAAAACAAAATAATTTCACCCAGAATATAAGAGGTCTGACCCGTTAGAGATTCAATTATTTGCCCTTGAGACCTTTTCATGTCTGAATGTATAATTATTTCACTCCTTAAAGTTGCTGTGAAACATGTCATAATGTAAATTTATTTCTGCAAAATTTCGTTTATTCTCCATTTGCAAATGTTTCCTTATTTACCAGCCTATACTTTCATTGCTTTTGTATTTCCTTAATAATTTGCTTAGTTGAGGATGGTTTTTGACATTTTTATTATCTCTTTGTTATTTGTCTTTATATATATTTGCCCTGTTTTTTATTGTGTTGGTTAACTTGCTTATTAATTTACATATCTTTTTGTATATAATTAACCAATGTACATTTATTAACTTACATATTGTTGATATTAATCTTATCTGCTTTATATGTTATAAAATATTTTCTTCCAGTTTATTCCTTATATTTTAATTTTATTGATGGTATATTTGGTTACAGACATGCATCTATTTTGATATCATCAAGTGTATTCAATTGATTAGGGATGACAAGAAGTGAAAAAAAATGTATCAGTCTTTTTTTATGGATTTATATTGTGGATACCCCATATCGTCTGCCAATAATTTCATAGTTGCCCTATTTTTCTTCTTTATTTTTTATTTAGGGCTAACTGAAATTAATTTTTGTCTTTAGAAAAACAATATAAAATTATATCTTTTTTATATAAGACAATTGTCTAATATTTCATATTTCAATTGCCCAGTTTTTTAATGCACTTTATTTACGAGGTCATTCTTAGTCATTTGAAAAGCCATCATTTTTATATTCCAGATTCCCATATATATGATATCTACCTGTGGACTACCTATTTTGGCCCAGGAATAGATATACTTGTCTACTTCTGCACAAATTCTGCTCTGTTGTAGTAGTATAACTTTGTCATGTACTTCCATACCTGGTAAAACAAACACTGCCCTATTTCTATTCAAATGCTTCTTGGATAGTTTTTCCCATTTAATATATACCTTTTAAACTTATCTTTTCAAGTTCATTAATAACTTCTGAAATTGTTGAATCGAATTGCATTACCTTCCTAGCATAGTTTGAAAAGATTGACATCTTATATACATGAAGTCTTTAGAACCATGATCATTCTATGTATTCACATACTCTTTTATACCCACTGGTTTTATTATGTAGGGGTTTAAATAAAGGCTTTGCAAAATTCTTGATATGATTATCCTTATGGGTTTCATAATTTTTATACTCTTGAATAATATTTCAAATTGATTTGGAATATAGGAGATTATTGGTTATCTTATATTAATCTTGTGTCTAGTCACCTTATGAATTCTCTTCACAAATCGTTTAATAGTGAGGTGCTTATATGTAGACAGCCATTGAAATACCAGTTTTTTCTCTAAAATTATACTTTAAAACCTTATTTATGCTTTGTAACATTTTGCATTATTATAAGTAATCATACAGTAAATATGGTGAACAGTCATCCTTGTCTTATCACTGACTAATATAAAAGTTATGATTTCTTTGTTAAGTACACTTCTGATAGTTCCATTTTTCATTTTCAGTCTTCTCAATCTGTGGCATAATTGAGGAGAAATGTTTACATCCTTTCATCTTTCTTTCTTAAATTAATGGTACTTACTGGTAGCAGGAATTAAAAAGTCCTGTCTCAGAGGTGGAGGCTAATATCGTTTATTGCTATTGTAGAAAGTTCAGAATGGTTTATACATTAAAAGTTACATTAAAAAGGGAAACATTTTCTATTTTCAGCACCTGATATCTCCTATAGACCTTACTTCATGATTTTAAGCCCTTTTATGAGATATAGGAGTTAATGGTTTAAAAGAGAGTGGACTGCCATCGTACATTAAAAGACCATGACAGAAACTCCACCTAATGAGTTCCATTATGAAGTACAAAAAGGCAACAGGAAGGCCTCTATAACTGAAGAAAGAATTGAAGTATTCCAAATTCAAACTAGATTTATATGTCCCACTAAATTTAATGAGACTACATTATTGAGTGTATTGACACCATTCAAGCTATCATTTGAATTTGAATCATTTTTCTCCACACATTACCTGACATTCCCAAGTTGTATTAATTTTTGAAAAATAGTAAGGAAAATACTTGTGTACTTTACATCTAAGGTTAGAATGCAAGAGGGAATGTGTGTGTAAAATTCCAATGCACACACAAATTCAGCTTTGCGAGAACCTCTGTCTTTGTTTCCAATGATGGTAGAGAGAGCCAAAATGTCGTTGATTGACAAAAGTAACAAGATGAAAGGAAGGACTTGTGCAAAAAAAAAAAAAAAGACTTTCAGAGTTTAATTTAATGTTCCAAGTTGCAAAGAATAAAATATGCAATTTTTGTAACACATGGTATGGTAAACACCTAGGCTCAAGAGAAACTGAAGCATGTGTTTTAACTTGTGGGCACCAGGAATTTAAATAGGTGATCACCTTTGGTCAGGAAGGCAGCACTCGGTCACAAGAACAAACTCTGAATCAAATTGTTCAGAACCAGCTGGTAAGTTAATAATATTGTAGATGGAATTTGACTTTAGAATTCTCCCAGGAAAATGAACTGCTTGACCAGAAATTTAAAAAAATATGAGATAAGTATCTAATTACTTAACTCCAAGGAACTGTATGAATATTATGTCTTCTACTCAAATTATAGGACTAACTACTTAGCAAATATTTGAAAAAGGATTTTTTTTTGTCCTTGGCTCAATAGAAAATAAACAGGACAAAGTGCCCTAGTGGAAAGAGGACAGAATTTTTATCTCATTCTCACACAATTTGGCACAGTGACTTGGATATTTATTTTGTAATTCTCTTTAGTTCTGTGTCCTTTAGTTTTCTTAACTACAAAATACATTAATTTACGAGGAATAAAAAAATAAAATAATTCTGTAGTGCAAATATGTAATCAGACAAAAACTGAGAACCAGAATGTATAAATGCCTAGGTGGTCTGGGGAAAGCACAGATGACCTACAATACCTTTTGACCTTCCTCCAACTTTGAGGATTTCTAAATAAACTACCAGTCCTGTTTGGTTCTCACAATCTAAGATTTTGAGTTATGAGTCCTGTTGAGAGCTGCCTCTCACCTCCAGTGTTCTCTTAAATAGTTGTGCTTCAGTATCAGATTCTTTCTCTTTGATGCTATCCTGTTAGACTGGGCAGTCTTGGAATTGCCTTTCCACCAGGCTTGCAACTCAGCCTGCTTTGGGTTTCACAGTGCTAGATACTGTCTGGAAATTTTTCATTTGGAACTCTGAAGTCTAACTCACTTTTACATGCCTTTCGGCCAAAATATTCGGACAACGCGAGTTCTTATTGAGCCAGAAATATTTTAGGATGTCTCTGACCCCTCACCATCCTCTGAAAGAATCCATGACCCAAATACTAATAAGTGGGCAATAGATAACTAAAGATAAAGTTAGACCATACATTACTTGAGGGCAGGTAACATATGTATTTTCCCCATCATTTTAATCCCAGTAGTTACCATTTGTTTTTGTTGAAGGGCCCATCTTCCAGAAGGTCCTTCATGTGATATAATCTTATTATTCTCTCTAGTGGCAAGAAACAACAATATGTAGTGTATGCAATACTGTTTTAAATAAGTGAAGGTGAGATCTATTCTCCTTCACATCTCCAGCACAGCTGATTAGACCAGGAATAATCAATAACTGGCTAGAGGTATCAAACACAGAGCTTTGGGTCACCTGATTTGAAAAAGTGAATCATGTCACTGAATTTCCATCTTCAAGAATAGGAATTCAGAGAGAACACTATGAGTTGCTGGCTGTCTGACCCCACTGAGTCATGGATGATGACTCATGACTTTTAATAGGCCATTACAGGGACCATTGAAAAGGTCATCGGAAGGTAGTCAGGGTAGGCAACGGACTTTATTCACATTGGAGAAAAAATACACAAAAATATGTTTCTTGCTTGCTGAGAGTTCACAGTCAGATCCAGATGAAAGGAAATAGCATAAAAATTACCCTGCAATGTGACTGAGGCCAAGATCAAGGGACAGGTGACCTGGGAGTACATAGGTGAAAAATCTTAATAAAGAGGAGGAAAAGGATGGGATTGATCAGTAACCTTAGAAAATTTCAGGGTGAGGAACTGCTGTCCTATACCCCACTGTAGGCTAAGTCTGAGAAAGTCTGCCTCTGTTGTGTTTCTACATAATGCTACATCACAATCACCATTAGAGACTGCAGGAGAATTGTCATCCAGAGAAGAATACGCTTTTAATTCTTACTTCATTCATCAGAAGTGAATGCAACTGCAGGGGATAATGAGGTTGTATCACATGTGACCTGCCCCATGGCCCTTGGTACAGGGAATGCTCTGTGGAAAGGAACAGCTGGAAGAAACCTTAGAGATCATTTATTTCAACTCCGTCTTTATATAGAAGAAGGAACGAGCTCAGGAAAATGAAATAATTTAGCTAAGGTCACATTCTTATTTGACAGCTGGACGTGTAAGGCCAATCTGCAGCCATAGGAAATGTTTCATAGTTCTGGCAGATACAGTACCTGGATGGGTGCAAGATGTTGCTTTTAGACATAGGCTATGCTTGCAGATTATATGTGAGAGCAAATTTGGATGATGTATGTGTCTCTGCCATTGGTCTATATGGGAATTATCAAATTAATGGGTCAAGTCTGACAAAAGTAAAGTGTTTGTCTTGATAGGGTAATGTTAAATACAGTGCAGGAGTCAAGTTAGCATGGTGAAAAATGGGGGCTCTCTGAACAGTGACTTAGGACATCAGTGGTGCACATGAAATGACATAACCAATTTATCTACTCACTGGGCCATAGGTAGCCTCCCATCTATCACGGAATGATAGGTTCTGCTCTCTGATTTCATCTACTTCTCAAAATGGCACTGACATCAGAGTGAGCCCCCAGCTTTTCACGAGAGACCTCTACAAAAACGCTTCAGTATTACCCACATATGAGCAAATATCCTATTCTTCTGGAAGAGACAAGTCACTTAAAAATCTTAAATAGATTCTGCTGTAAAAACCAGAATTGCTGCTTCGGGACATATCTGATACTTTGATATTATTACTTGTATAGAGAATGCATTTTTCATAAAATATCATAGAGTAGAGTTGGTTTTCATCTATCCCTGGGATAACAGAGAGCACACGAATTACAGCTGATGTAATAACCACACAAGTATTAATATATGAATGTATGGCACACTCACATGCTGAATTAAAATTTAACCAACTAGTCTTAAAAGCCAGATCAAAGCAAATGAGAAATTGGGATAAGGGAGGAGAAAAAAAAAAGAATAAAAAAGAAAAGAAGTCTAATAAGAACAGTGTTTCCGGATGGTTGCATCAGTTATTAAGTATAGAAAGAACTTATAGTATTTCCCACTATCTCTATTTCATCTTTTCTTTACTTCTCCATGTGATTTTTACTATCCAGTATATCCTGTTAGTGTTGCATTCAGGAAAAGAGTGCACTTGAACAGTCCAGGCTTCAGAAATAAGTAAAGATACAGAAAATTGTTCTAGGGAACATTTGGATAGAGCATACAAATGAGATGAACAGAAGGGGCTTGATAGGGTTAGGGAGGATGAGTGGGAGGAAGGGAGGATGGAAAGACAGGAGAAGAGAGAGAGAGAGAGAGTGTGTGTGTGGTTCGTATGTGAGAGAAAGGGAAGAGGGGGGAAATATGCAATTGGTAATATTTATTTTCTGCCTCCCAATTCCCCAATGTAAGTCTTAGAAGCAGAGAGGATCTTAATTACTAGAAACACATGTATAGAGAAAGTTGAAAATGTTCTCCTCCAGGAACACTGACATTATTTTAAATTATTTTCCTTGGGACCAATTTTTAACTTAAATAATAACTGCTTGAATGTATAAGCTGAACAAAGATCAAATTTATGTGAGGGATACTAATGTATAACAATGAGTTTACAGTCATTTTATACCTAAAAAAACCCCCCAAACATTCATAATTTCCACGACTTGAGAAGAGAAAGAGCTGCTATCAGCTTTTGAGAAATGCCAAAATATACACTCAACATATATTTATGTTTCATGTTTATGCAGTATCTTTCAAAGATTTAGTAACAATGTTCTGCAATATGAAAACTGAGCATTTTAAGTATTAAATGTCAATTCAAACTTTCTCTTCTTGCAACCGAGGTACATTTCCTAGTCTTGTTTTCAGCTTCCAAGCTGTTTTTAATATTATTAATTTATTTACTCAATGGCTATGTACTTACCTATGATTTTTCTACTATTTACCATGATTTTTCTTACTGTTGACAGGTTTTGAGGTGTCACTGTCTTACTCTGAAGGAGTTTATGGTGTGGGAAGAAGCAGGTCATTTAAATGCCTGATGTATACATTACATCCTACACTGTGTAAGAAAAAAAATGAAATCATAAAAATCATATATAATGCAGACTTTAATGGTCATCTCTTTGGACCTCCCACTGGGGAAAGATAGTATTGATCTTAATTTTTTCCCTTGCAAGTGGTAATTATGTTTCTGCCTAAATATATTAATAAGTAGCTTGCTAATTTGCAGTTGACCCATTCTTTTCTAGCTCAGTTCTTCTAGTCAGAAGATACTTTGTTTTAGACAGTTATAGCAGACTGTTGTTTGCCCTAATAACCATTCTCTTGTTGTTTCATAGGACTAGAGATTAAACCAATACATGGCCTTACATATGAAGACATTTCTTAGCAAGGTTGGCCACATGAGTAAGTTGGAGGCAAACGGATGGAAAAAAGTGATACGTCCCACATCCATGACTTTGCATGAAACCACTGGGTGTACATTGTCCTTTATGTTTTCCCTTACCACTATTAGAGATGTTCAGGACTGAAGGAGCTATTTGACTGTGAGATTGAAGCCACCTATTGAACTTGGCAAAGCCACTCCTTCAGTCCTGGAGCCTTTACTTTGGGGAAGTAGAAAAATAAACTTTCATCTTGTTCAATCGACTCTATTTTAGGATGACTTTGTTATAGCAAATTCACTTGTACCTGAACTAAGTAGCACAATCACCTCATAATGGCCACAAAGAAACTGATTTCCTTTCATTGGGCAGCCTTTTAAATATTTTACAACAGCCATAAAATCTCCTATTTATTTAACACGTTTAAATACGCATTTAAGTATTTATTGGGTGGCCTCAGCTGTAGGGCTCCATGCCAGGAATTGTGCATTCAATAATAAAGAAACTTGTCCATGTCTTCTGAGGCTGTAAAACCTTTAGAATGTGTGAGTGCCTATGGAGTGTGAGGTTTGTGTGGCTGGATTTCAGACTGGACCGTATGTCTGGGGAGGTAGAGGCAGCCGCATAAACAAAAAGTTCCAATTCAATGTACTAAGCATAAAGATAGAGAAATCTGAGTGGTATAGAAAGTCAGATATAGGACCCTTAACCTAAGCAGTAGAGATAGCCAAGAAGAACTTTCTAGATAAAATATTTTTAGTTCTATTGGAGCCCTTGTGTGACTGATTGTAATCTTACACTATTCATATCTTCCTTCAGATCCACAGCAGCAGACCTGATCAACAGAATCATGAATGCTATCAAGTGAAGAGCTGTTATGTTCCACATATGTTCCTTGTGATGCTTTGAAGCAAATGCTTCCTTGTTGTTTTTTCACAAGTCAGGACCTATAGAGATTAAATATTTGCTCTGACACATACCTGCATATTTACTCTTTCTGAACAGGAAATACTACAAGTGGGTACCTATAGAAATAATATGATTTCATTGTGATCCTTGAACACCTGCAGATGACAAGACATTGCTTTCCACGAAGTATTGCCTTTATCTTCCCCCAGGTGGTGATAAAATACATGAGCATTGCGGTCCGACAAAACTGGGTTCAAATCTGGACTGGTTCGACTGACTCCCTGGGTAAACTTGACATATCTCTTCATCTTTTAAAGCCTTGCTTTCCTCATTTGAAAAAGAGGTTGAGGTGATGACCTAGTTTGAGTCCTCTGGAAAGCAGACACCAGATGAAATTGGAAATGAAAAGGAACTGTTAGTGGAGACATCTGTAAAGGATAAAGAGTGGGGAATAGCAGAAGTGTGTGGGGAAGGCCTTCAGGCTAAGATACGGATCTGATCCACAGGCAGGTAAGAAGTCTCAGACTTCAGTGCAAACTGAAGAACATCTCAGTTAAGCTAGTGAGAGCCCCAGACCGCTGATGGCCCATGATAAAAGTCCAGTATGGGGCGGAAAAGGCCAGATTCTACTGGCCCTGACTTAGTCATTGACTGGGAACTGACTGGGATGATCCTGACTCCAATATGTATGTTGAGGCTGTCAGCTAATTCGTTTCTTTTTTTTTTTTTTACCCGAAGTAAGAACTGAGCACATGCTCCCAAGGCTTCTGCATGTGAGGGTTCCATTAATGCTGTACTAATATGTGAAAACGTCTAGGATATTCTCTGACACATAAAAGTATGAATACTTTTTTTCTGGAATTATTATTTTTTTATGCTCACAGGCTAAACATAAATTAAGCAATTGCTATGGGAAAAGAGAGAGCTATAGAAACTTGAGGCACAGTCCCTAGCCTCAAGAGACTTATATTTTAGACAATGAAAAGGGATGTATATATTCCTTATAACCTTTATGTATACAGTCTATATATGTAATCTTATATATATATGTATGTATGTGTATATATATGCAAGATTAGCACTTATTGGCAGAAACAAGCACTTTTGGGTATAACGATGAAAGAAACATTCACAAATAATAAAAAGTTAAGAAACACAGTGGAGTCAAATATGGCAATCCAAAATTATGAGATATGTTGGGAAATAATGAATAGATTCAGTCTTTTGGCAATAGTGAAATGACTCCTTTCCCACTCTAACCATAAAGAAATGATGGACCATAATGATTTTAAATATGTAGCTAAAAAATAAGAAAAGGGACGAATAAGATTAAAGAATAAACTCAAATACAATGTAATAAGCTTCAGTTGATGCTTATGGTGGTTTAATGGCATATAGGATTTAGATACAAGTTCAAGGGGCCAGTTGCTGGGATGTTGCTACAAAATTCTGAAGGTCTTGGGAGTTGAGCTGTAACTAAGCCCTTCACAAGACCTTACACATTTGGCTTGGTCATGAAAAGCAAGCTAGAAAACACCTCTCATTAACCCAGAGAAGCGTAACAATGCTGGCTACATGGCTTGGGATTTGTATAAAAAGTAAACATGAATAAATAGTTTTACAAGTTGACTCCATGTGAATTATAACCTCAAGTTAATGCCACAATCAGGTATGTAGGCCATAATTATAATACCATCATGCTATTTACATTAGCATGAAAATCCCTGTCAAACCATTAACATTGTTTTAAAGTTTGAAGCAATGTCCTGTGTAAAGCCCTAACAGCCAAAATCATTCTGAAGAGACACATTAATAACCTAGAACATATGAAACTTCCGAGCAACAACAACAAAAATAATGCCTATGAAAGATAAGGCTATAATAAAATTACAAACCAAGTTAGAAAAGCATTTACTAGGAAGGAGGACGAGTAGACCTAATAAGTGAAAGATTTTGAACCCAAAGATCTAGCAATAATAAAGTATTTGAAAGAGAATGAAAACTTTTGGGTTTACATGGGAGCTAAATAGGGATAGAAACCATAATGAAAGAATGAGAAATAAAATAAAGTCATATGCGAAAAAGTGGCAAAGAGAGCTTAAAGAAGTGAAAAGCAGTCACTGAAGTTTGAAAATGAATGGATTACCTAAAAAGCAGATAGATATTGCTGAAAAAGGATGAGTGGGCTCAGAGACAGATATAAACAAATCACTGAGAATAAGCATATAAATATAAAGAGATGGAAAACAGAAAAATTTGGTTAAGAAATTAAGAAACAGGCAAGTTGAAACAAGAAGGCTGAGTATTTGTTCTGATGAAGTAAACAGAAATCATATTATATTATTTCATAAATAATGTAACAGTAATAATATATAAATGATATAGAAATAATAATATAGTTAACATTCAAAAGAATGAGATTTTTCCAGAATCAAATGCAGTAAAAATATTTTATTTAATTCAGTATGAAAATATAGGCTTTTTACAGAAACTCACTCAAACATTAGAAAAACCATATAACACAATTCACCACATTAACAGGTCAGATGGGAAATATTTGATCATGTTAACAGATATAGAAAGATCATTTGATAAGATTAATAATCAATTCACAAGAATCAGACTCTTAGCACACCAGAATAAAAGGGAACTGACTTACCCTGATAGCGCATATCTATCAAAATCATCCTTAATTGTGAACATTAGAAGTCATCAGACTAAATGAATACAGAAATAAGGCAAAGATGATTCCTATCAGTATATTCATTCAACATCATGCTGATGGTTTCAGACAGAATAATTAAAGAAAAAATAAAGGATGTAAAAGCCTGAAGGATTTTAAAGGAAGAATCTAAACTGGTACTCACAGAGGATGGTCTATATAAAAAATTCAAAAGAATATGTGTAAAATATAGAAGATGTAATAAGGGTCCAGCAGGCTTGCTGGGTAAAGATCAGCCTATGCAAATCAGTTGTGTTTTTAATATATCAGCACAACCAATTTAAAAATGGAATTTAAGAAATCTCCTTTCCAATTACTGCAAAACCCATAAAGCATAAATCCAACCTAAACATTCCTGATACTCAAGGCATTATATTCAAAGATATAAAGATTCTGTCTCATAAATATGTTGATTCTTGCAAAATTTATAAATAGAATGTAGTACCAATCAATATTAAATAGTTTTGCTTTTCTGGGACATAAAAAACAGATTCTAATATGTGTTTGAAAGGTAGACCCATAAAAAATGAAGCTTATTATGATTTTCCAGACCTTTGACTTACTATAACTCTATGGTAACTAGAACAGTTTGGTATTGTCCCAGGGATAGAAACATAAACTAGTGGAATAGAACAATGAGCTGAGAAACAGATGCAAATATACAAAATAACTTGACATGTGACTGCATTGGCCATAAATCTTGTTTGTCTTCCCGGTATCCCTTAACCTTTGCCTTCTTTCCAGCTTGATGGTCTGATTGGCAACCTCAAACCTCAACTCACCTGTTTGCCTTTTTATGTACTGGGATAGTACACCCTGTCATGGACTATGCTTCCTGAGATGATCTTAGGGGCCGGAGATGTAACCCAGATGTTCAGGGGAAGTTAGCCCCTTGTGTGTAAACATTGACCAATGGACCAACAGGAGAAAGGAAGCAGACAAGCAGACAGTCCTCTTCTTCCTCTCTCCCGTAGACAAGTCTAATGTGATCCATTTCAGTCTTGCCAGAGAAGGTTGGAGTGAACTATGTCTTTTAGCAATTTATTAAAAAGCAGTATTAGCCTGAATGACAATGCAATACATGGTCTGCTTCCCACTTTCATTATCTCTCTATCATTTCTTTCTTACTCTAACAACATTGGCTTACAGCTTGCAAATAAAGTGTTGGTCCATTAATCCTGGCCCAGGCTTTGCTTTCTAGAGACCCTGGGCTGAGAAGGTGTAGATGGTGTCACGAGTCTCTTTAAGGGAAAAAATCCAATCAACATGTTTTTGGGAAAACTAAATCCTTATTTTATACGAGACCAAAAAATATACATAGGTTCTAAATGATGGATAATTATTAAAAACAAACATTTAAGGCCTGAAGAAGAAAATGCAGGAAAATATCTTTGTATTAAATCAGACTAAGAAATATTAATTATGCCACAAAGGACACAGCTTGCAAAAAGACAATTTTGAATCCATTAATTATTTGAGAAAATATAGATAGATAAATTTTTTGTTTAAAAAAAGATTAGGCAAAGGGCTGGTATTATATGGGATAAAATACTTCTCTAAATCAAACAAAGCAAATAAGTCACAGTACAGTGTGTTAGCATTGGAAATATTGAGTAGAGTCTAGATTCAGACCATGAGCTCTAAAGGTAGAGTCAACAGGATGTTCTAATGGACTGAGTATAGGGTGTAAAATAAAGAGAGAAGCCAGAGACGACTGTAATACTTTTGACTTGAGTAAATGAAAAGACGAAGTACCTATCAATGGATTCAGAAGGTTTTCAGTGGAACAAATGTATAGGATATCAGGATTACGGGTTTGGACATGTCAAATTATAGATGTCCATTAAACGTCAAGAGGAGCTGTCAAGTAGACAATTGGAAATAGGTGTCAGAACTACCCTCGAGAGGTCTCTGCTGTGCCTATCTATCTGACAGTCGTTAAATGATTGGTATTCAGTAGGATAAGGTCCCCAAAGGTATGAACGTATACAAAGCAAAGACAAGGGACAAAGGCAAAAATTGAGCACTGTGATACTCCAGCACTAAAAGGCTGAGGACAAGAGGAGAAGACAGCAGAGGACACTGAGAAGGGAGAGAAACAAGAGTATAGCACCCTAGAATCTAGGTTACAAAAGTGTGTCTAGGAGGAAGGGATCAGTGATGTTGAACGCTAGTGACTTACTAAGAAAAACAATGAGTGATGAATGATTTCTGGATTTAGCAATGTGGAAATCACTGATGGTCTTGACAAGGACACTTCCAAGATGGTAAATCTTGAAGTTAGATAGTATCCTTTTCTTTGTTCAAAATTGTTCGGGGTATTTTTGTATTTTCATATGAGTATTAGAAAAAGCTTGCCGCTGTGCGCAGTGGCTCACTCCTATAATCCCAACTTTGAGAGGCCGAAGTGAGAAGACTGCCTGAGCCCATGGGTTTGAGATCAGTCTGGGAAACTTGGTGAGATCTTGTCTCTACAATAAATTAAAAGATCAACTGGGCATGGTGGCATATGCCTGTGGTTCCAGCTACTTGGAAGGCTGAGGCGGAAGGATCACCTGAGGCTGCAGGCCGTGAGAATGCGACTCCATTCCAGCCTGGGCGACAAAGTGAGACTCCAACTCAAAAAAAAAAAACCCCAACAAAACAAAAGAAAAGAAAAGGGTGTGCTAATTTGGATTTGGGTTGCATTGCAATTAATTTATAGAACAGTTTTGGGGGACTTGACATCTAAATGTTTTTGAGTTTTTTTATCAGCAAACCTAACATATTTCTCAATGTATTTATATCTTCTTTAATTTTCTTCAGCAATGCTTTGTAACTTTCAATGTAACAATCTTACACGTTTTGACAGAGTTTTCTCAAAGTACTTCCTATTTTTGATGCTAAAGTAAATGGCAGCTTTTTAATGCTATATGTATTTTATTTTCAAAATGAATTCCAACATTTAAAGAATAACCTATAGATTTTTTTTTCATACAAAGGGAGCAATATGTTTTTAAAATAGATTTCAAGTAGTGCATTATTTCCATTCCATTTTATTTAGGTAAGGACACAATATGAGATCTATTCTTCTATGTAGTAATGCTTTTTAACTCAGTTCCCAACTACTCATTATTGGAATATAAAACCAATTGTTGTTTGTATATTGAACTTGAATCCTGTAACCTTTTAAACTCACTAATTAGTTCTGGTGTTACTTCTCTAGGTTCACAGGATTTTCTGTATTGGTGATCATACGTCCTTTGGAAAGGACAAGTTGACTTGCTCCTTTCCAAATCTGTTATTCCTTCTTCTTGCCTTATAAGCACCTACTAGACAATTAGTATCATGTTGAATAGAAGTGATGAGAGTAAATGTCTCTTCCTTGTTCCTCATTCTAGGAGTAGAGCATTTGGTATTCTACTATTAAAGGTGTTGTTAGCAGTAGGGTTCTTGTGGATATCATTTATTAGGGTAAGATAGTCTCCTTCTATTCCTGGTTTGCCGAGAGATTTTATTAGGGATTTTTGTTGGATTTTATCAGATGCTTCTACTGTTCCTTTGGAAATGTTCATATGTTCTTTCTTTTTAGGCTCTCAATATGGTTCATTACAATGATTTTTTAAAAATATTAAATAAACCTATACTTCTTGAATAAATCACACTGATTAATAATGTATTATTTTATATATTATCGGACTTTGTTTTGCTAAAATTTTAAAAATAATTTTTCCACCTAAGCTCGTGAAGGATACTGCAGTTTTCTTTTTCTTATAATGACTTTGCCTCATTTTGGTCTCAGAGTTATATGGGCATGATAGAATGAGTTGAGAAATGTTATGTCGTCTTCAATTTTCTGGAAGAACTTGTGGAAAATTGATATTATTTCTTCCTGAAAAGTTTGCTGAAATTTACCACTGATGCCCTTCAGGCCTGAGGTTTTTGCTGTGGAAAGGTTTTTAAAAACAAATTCAACTTCTTTAAAAGAAGAAAGGGTAATCCTGTCATTATTTTTTCTTTGGTTAATAATTCACTTCTTTCAAGGACTCTATTCATTTCATCTAAGTTGAGGAAATTATTGGTATAAAAGTGTTCATAATATACCTTATCATCTTTTTAATCTCTGTAGACGCTTTTGTCATGCCAGTTGTTTAATGCTTGGTATTAATAATTTGTTCCTTCTCCTTTATTATCTTGATTCACCTGGCAAGAGATTCATCAGTTTTTACTTTTCCAAAGACCCAGCTCTTTAAAAATGTACTTATTTATCTTAAGTTATTTTATTTTCGATTCAAGAAGCGTGTGTGCAGGTTTGTTACATATAATAATGTATGATGGTGAGGTTTGGGTTTCTATTGAGCCCATCACCAGGTAGTGAGCATGGTACCCTTATGTGTTTTTTCAGTCCTTACCCTCTTCCTTCCCTTCTTTTCTTAGGAGACCCCGGGGGCTGTTCTTCCCGTCTTTATACCAATATCCATTCACTGTTTATCTCCCTCTTATGAATGAGAACACATGATATTCAGTTTTCTCTTTCTGTGTTAATTCACTTAGAATGATGGCCTCCAGCTACATCTCTGTTGCTGCAAAGGACATGATTTTGTTCTTCTTTATGACTGTGTAGTAATTCCATGGTGTATATGTACCACTAGCCTACATTTCCACCAACAATGAATGAGCATTCGCTTGCCAATGTTTGTTGTTTTTTGACATTTTAAATCAACAATCCCATTAAAAAGTGGGAAAGAACATGAACAGATTTTTGTTTAGTGTAATGTGCTTACTTTCTCTTGCTACTTTTAAGTTTTCTTTTTTAACACTGGAGTTTAACCCCCATTTTATAATTTGATAATGAAATGCTTTACTCCTGTTTTCTTCAGGTTTCTAGAGCTGTGGTTTGATAAGCAGTGACTACACACACACACACACATACACACTCACACTCACATCTCTACATAACTATATACACATATAAATACACATATACGTTTTTGTTCCTCCACTTCTCATTTTAAATAACTTTATGATTTCAAATACAGAGTCAGAATTAAATCATAGTAAAACCATCTTACTATTTTTTTCTCTCCAGGTCCCCGATTTCTTAAATAATCTGCTATATATTTGGCATTTTTAATATAAAATGTCTTTCTTTAACAATTGATTCTTCAGTTCTATCATTTTACCTCTCCCCATGTCGAAATTTATAATATTCTGAAGAAACATTTTACAGGACAGATACCAATGACTGTCTTGCTACTAATATCATTTCATGCAAACTTTTGTTGTTAGCTGAAGAGAATTTAATATTTTATGCCTTTTGGCAACATTTGAAAATGAGAATGGAACTCCTAGAGACACAATGATTTAATCTATTATAAAAAAGATAATCCTAAGAATAGGATTATCAGGCAGAAAACATAGCTGGTAGAGGATATATCCATGGGCCGAAACCTCCTGTAATATGAGCAAATAACTTGTATAAGATCTGCTGTGTACAATGCAATTGAATTATTTTAAAGTCCTTAACTTATCATGACAGATTTCTAAAGGTAAAGGAGTAAAAACCCATTGAATACGACTAGTTTAAATCTTTGTTCTTATTTGCAAATGGACACTGGATTGAGGCATGGGCTAAGAATTCCTGGCAATGGTTTGTGGAAAAGGTCTCAATGATTCTCCATGTTTACTTTTAATGAAATTGCCTTGAGGGACTCAGTGATAGTCTTTTTTGGCTCCCAATCCCTTGCAAAAGTGTTCACTCCATTCCCCTGTGTTTTGTTATCCTCTCTTTTATGACTTCATTAACAATGAGAACTAATTGCACTCATTTTCTCTGAAAATAATAAGTACTCCCAAGTCTACTTAGGACTTAGAGATAGTCTACCTGTCTCTAGGATTGATGGACCAAAAGTAATGGACTGTTTTTCCAGATGAACAAAAAGTAAGGTTCAGTAATATTTTCCCCTATTGAAAATGAACATGCTGTCAATGCTCACTCGCATTTTTAAAATACCTTTCTGAATTCCCAAATGACAATTCTATGCTTCCCTCCTCAATCTTGTAATAATGAGTCTATAAAGTGTAGCCTTCTCCCTCACATATGTACTTAGAGGCTAAATTATATCATAATCATACCATAATAAAGCCTTAGAAGCAGCTCTCATGGGAGGTTAGACTGAACTCTTAGGTCGGATCTCTAAATTTGCTGAGTAATAATCTCATGTGTTTAGATGGTATAACCAGTATTCTTGAACCAAAATCCATAGGAAAATGATGTTAAGTGTGCCTTTTCTATGCCTTTGTCTCATAAAATTATTTGGCCCGTTTCTCTAAACTCAGTTATTTTTCCCTCCAAATGACCAGTGACCTCTGCTGTATGATGATCCCAACTACAACTTGAGGTACCCAGTTTAGATATGTTTTCGACATCTAGCCAACCAATTCATCATATAATTGCCCAGTTTTGACTTGCATTAAATATATACTTAAGTTATGTTTTTTTTATGTCTTGGTCATTCAATCCATTACAAAATTTATTTCCCAGTTCACCTAAATATGCACTTAATATAAAGAGAATGGGTTTCACTAGATTCAGCAAATTGTTTTAACAGTATCATATAGTATGTTCTGGACTTTCTGAGAATGACTGTTTTTCTGGTTATTATTATTATTACCATGTATACAGTAATAATTATATAGTAAATGTCTCATTTAATTCTCAAAAGAATATGAGTTAGGTACCATGACTGCATAAATATAAGCAAATTAAAGTGTTTACAACTTAAGTAACTTCCAGAACTGTTAGATTCAAATTCAATGCCCCTGGGATAATAATGTACCATATTACTTCTGGCCAGACTTCCTTCTTTAAATCTACTTAATCATAATCCGTAACATATACGCAGGAAGAAGAAGTGTCAATATAGTTTGACGGTTTCCACCAACTTCTGGAGTCAAATGTTCAGAGACGTGTGCTGTCTTCTACATCTGGAGTAAAGCTACAGAAAATATCTAGAGTGACAGTGTGTGAAATTTTTCTCTTCTAAGACTCAAGAGCAGAACACTGAGTCCATACATCTATCCAATTTTAATGACTCATTATTTAGTGAGGGGAAAACCCTTAGAAAACATATGGTAATGGATTAAAATATGATGTATTTTGATCTAACTTGGTTCCCAAACATGTATAAATGAATCTGGCAACTTGCAAAGGGACTAATGTCAAAAGATGGACTAAACAGACATGGGGAAAAGAAATAGAAAACCAGAATTTATCATTAAATGCTAAGCATGAGTAACATGAACATATTATGCCAAAATCTTCTTTATAGTGTTGGAAAAAAATATAAAAATGTACTGAGACTGACTTGGAAGCAGCTACTTATACAGTTTATAATATAAAGTCATATTTTTGTCCCTATCTCTACTTGCTTATTTTGTATAATTTATATATAGTAATATTTCATATAATTGTTTGCACACACACAAACACACACACATACACACTCATTCTCCAGGCAAGTAAATATCACCTAATTGTTATAAGAACAATAAATAGAGAAAATCTTCTGTATATGTGTGATTTGAATTAAATATTTTAAGAGAAGGTAAGGTACAAAATAAGAACAACAAAAAAATTAAATGTTAGCTGCTGAAGAAAAGAACACAAAGTCATTTGAATTTGAGTATCACCATTGCCACAACACACACAAAAAGCTGTCATCCAGTATGGTATGCATAAATCTTCCAACAAGTGGCAGAGAATGGAGAATAGTTGCTTCTGGATCAATGCACAGTTATTTAGTGGGTCTATCAAGCTGACAGTGAGAGCACC
Source organism: Tarsius wallacei (assembly GCA_963574415.1). Lineage (NCBI taxonomy): Eukaryota > Metazoa > Chordata > Mammalia > Primates > Tarsiidae > Tarsius > Tarsius wallacei. The sequence continues at coordinate 15,393 of CAUYQG010133610.1, read as the reverse complement.
TCACCTGATACACATGAATGCCCAAGAAGAGTCTCTGGATGTCAGCTTTGTGTATGTCAATGGAACAAGAGTACAGGGGTATCAAAGCATGCTCACAAACCACCAGTAAACTTGTTTCTGCTACAATAACAGAACCAAAGGTTAACTACGATGTACTCTTTGACTGTGATACTAGGTAACTTTAAGGCAATGGCCCACACCTACTGGGCATGGCAGGCAGAATATGGAGCTAAAACACAAGAGGAAGTGTATTACATCTGACACAGAAATGACATTCATTTAAATAGTCACAATTCCCTAAATTTGGCTTGTTTCTGTGTACCTGCTCTCTGCCAGCACACATGAATTTGTTATGATGTCATTCAGTAATTAAGTGATCTAAGCTTTACAGTTGTCTGTAAAATGGTTAGTCATCTTTATAATGAAGTCTTCCAAAAGGTCAGGCTGCCCAAAGTGTTGGTTTTTATAGGTATTAGGTAAATGATTTAGGTTTAATAGTTTACAACAAAATGTGGAATATCTACTTTATGAAATCCTTTTATTAACATTCAGACAACAATTCTTTTGTATTGCAGTTAAAAAAAAAACAATATTACCTAATAATTACCAGTGATATTAGAAAAATATTTTGTATGACATAGAGATGGAATGAATGGAATCTTCATCTTTGTATCATTCTGAGATGCTCAATAGCAAACATAATGAGCTTTACATCACAGACCAAACAGCATTTGGTTATGCTATTCAGCATTTAAATATATCTATTTATTCTGAAGATCAAACTACTTCCTCTGAACCATAACAGGTGCCCCTATAAAAAAAAATCTGCTGTAACATGGTCCACTAGCAACAAAATGAGCATTATCTTTTCCCCTTAATATTAGCGTTCTAAGAGGTTAATTATTCTCTGGAAGAGAATATTATTATTATAAGAGATTATAATTACCAACACTAAAATATTATTTCTATATTTGGACTTTTGATCAACAAATATACAAATGATTTGGCAATGATCTTGGCAATGTTAGGAATGTACTGCTAGTGCCTACAAAACCTGAGATAAATCCTTAGGAAGTAGAGGGCCTGGCAAATTTATATGATTCTTCCTGTGTGATAACCACATTTGTTCCCGCATAGTGTTGGAACTCTTTGAGAACCATTATTGAAATATTGAATTACACCATCTACATTAGTGATTTAAGTGAAAATACCTTGCTTTTTAGTAGAAGATTAGTCTTCGCTTTCCATCTACTAGAGACACTTGATGGCTCTTTGTCTATCTTTTTAGTTGATGAATATATAAGATATGACAGCATCCATAAAAAATAACTATACCTTTATGCTCATAATCCCTCTTCTGAGAATTTTAGAAAAACAGATCTACCTACTAAGCAAACCCTCATTAATTTGAAGATACTTATATACATTTTCATGAAGACTATATGTATGTGTGCATATATATTTATATATAGACATATATATATATATACACATACACACATTTATATAGTCTGATAATTAAGTTCATGAACTTGTGTGCTTACATTGGCAGCACTGTACAAACAACTCAGTAAAGTTTCATAACTTTGGTGTACCAGTGTCTCACAGCTGTGTTTGTGTTGATATGTGGTGGTATCTTGGTGAGTGGTGTCCATTATTGTTGTGTGTTTTTATGTGCCATCACGAAAATGTCAGAGCTTGAATTAGAGCAATGAACAAACTTTAAATTTCTTGTTAAACTTGGCAAGAGTGGAAGTGAAATCAGGGACATGTTAGTCCAATTTTATAGGGATAATTTCATGAAGAAAACAGTAGTGTACAAATGGATTAATGTTTTTATGAGGAGAGAGAAAGCATCATTGATGAAGAGAGGTCAGGATGGCCAATAACAAGTAGAACTGAAAAAAACACTGCAAAAATTCATATAATTGTGCATCAAAATCATTGGCTGACTGTGAGAAGCATAGCAGATCTAATAAACGTTGATAGAGAAAAAGGAAAATCTTAATAGAAAATTTTAGCGAGAGAAATGTGTGCCAAAATGGTACCAAAGGAGCTCTTGCATCAGGACAATTCACCAGCTTATACGCACTGTCTGTGAAGAAGTTTTCAACCAGTAAACAAATAACTGTATTGGAACAACCTCCCTACTCACCTGATCTGCTCCCCAATGATTTTTTTTCTTTACCTGAAGATAAAGGAAGTATTGAAAGGAAGACATTTTGATGACCTCCAGGACATCAAGGGTAATACGACGACAACTCAGATGGACATTCCAGAAAAAGTGTTCCAAAATTGCTTTGACAGGTGAACTAGATGTCAGAGCATAGTTTTCCAAGGGGAGTACTTCAAAGGTGACCATAGTGAAATTCAGCAATGAGGTATATAGCACTTTTTCTAGGAACAGATCATAAACTTAATTGGCAGGCTACATCCATATGGGAATATGTATTGAATATATATATACGTTGTTATGGGAGCTAAACAAGATGATACCTGCAGCACTTTGTGAAATAACTGTCAGAAAGCCAGCCTACAATTCCTCCATTTTATAAATATATACATATATATATATTTATATAATGGAGGAATTTATTCATTAAAATACATAAACTGATAAATGATTAAACAACTATTGAAATTATTCAGAGTATGAAAATTTGAAGAAAGTTTATTTCTTTTAAAGTGAAAATAGCAGAATGTGAGGTGTTATGCATAATACCTATACAAAACCATGTGTCCATTTTTTTTGTTTAAGACTGTTATACGGGCTCTGGATTCAGGGTACTTGGATGTGAATCTGGGTTGCAAATGTACTCTCTGTAGGCTCTTGGACAAATTATCTTCCTGGACTTCAGTTTCCTCAATGGTAAAAAAGGGAGGTAGTAGTGTATAGTACAATACGTTGTTATGGGAGCTAAACAAGATGATACCTGCAGCACTTTGTGAAATAACTGTCAGAAAGCCAGCCTACAACAAACATGCACTTAACAACCTTTTCAGTAATGAGGAACACATATGGCAGAAGAGTTGCTCTCCCATGCCTCATCGACCTGTCATGAGAATAAATAAAAAGGAAAGAGTGAGTTTGAATTCTGTGTAGGAAAGTTGTCAAATGCATGGCTATTATCGTTCTCGGAGTGGGACTCGTGGCTTTTACTGAGGAATTTCTTTTCTTAGGCCTGTATTGCTTAACGGAAACAGGATTAAACAACTGAATGCCATGGTAAATCTGGACAAAATAAATAACCAACTCACATCATCAAAATGAGCATAGCTCCCATATGCTCAGTTTACTTGTATAATACTAACACTCGACAGCAGACTTTAGATCGGAGGTGCTACTGGTATTAACTCAAATATAAAAGTCTGAAGGCAATAAACTCACAGTAGCCTACCTGACTTTTGCTGAGTGTCCACTATTAGCAGGCATGAGTGACATCTCTCCCCTTGAAAAGGCACATGGTTTTAAAGGTTAGTGAACCATGACAAACAGAAAATGTCTAAGTTTGAGATGCTTCCAAGAGATGACAATAAATCTCCACATCTGCTCTATTATCTCAATTGCACCAAGAAACATTCTCTCAATTAGTTAATTAACTTTAAGAACAAACCAAATTAGCTTAAAATGCAATTTAAACGCAAGTCTATAAATTGTAATTAAAACTGCATGCTGTTGGCATAAATTTTTCAAAATATTTAAGGAGGGTGATTTCAAAGGACACATGTTCCACAGGAGACTGATAAATAGAGGCAAATTTATTCAAATAGTAAATTTTAAAATAGTGTTTGAATTAGCCTATAGTCACAGTGAATTTAGAAGTCAGAAGTCTAGATAAGAAAATAGAATCTACTCATTGCTGATGATTGATATGGAATTTCCTCTTGTATGTCTTAACAGTCAATAAAGTCTGTTTTCTCTGATAATAAACTGATTTATCGATCAATAAAAATAAAACATAAATTAAGAAATTAAGATTTTAAATACTGTGAACAACACTTGTTTACAAACTCCTACAAGGCTACTAATAATGGGTGCCTCTAACATCATTATCAATACCAAAATTTAGCATTCATAAATAATACTGTTAATGTTAAAATTATTTTAGCAGTGAACGTATATGTTTGTATGAAACAAAAGCTTATTTAAATGTATTTTTTAATTACAAATTAAATTAATGACTTTATTCTTGCTAATCATCTGTCATTATCAAGCAAATGGCTCATTAATCAGATAGAACATGGAAAGGTAGGCTTTTAAAATTTTATTATTCTTATAGGAAGGAATATAGTTTCAAAAGCTGAGAGTTTGTTTTTTAATGTCTGGAGTGTAATGCTTATAATTTTAGGCAAGACATGAACTAAATTGGATTATTTCAACAAAACAATATTCTAGATAGACCAAGGTTTTTGATTTATCTTGCAATCCTGAAGAGCTAGAAAGGTCATCTAAAAGACTTGGGGTACTGATGGAATTTAATATTTAAAAATGAATTATTGTATTAAAATGTTCTTTCTTATGTTTTTGCTGAATCTCTTCCTTCTGCCACATAAATCTGTTTTTTTTTTCCAAGTTCTTTCATCAAACATCATTAGAGAACAGATGAAGATCAGTGTTTGCATCTTAGATTTGAAGGCATATATTATCACCCAGATTTTCTCTCTTCAGATAAAATTTCTCCATTTTAATAGATAAGTGATAAGATTTTTAAGAGGCTGAATTTGACAAAATGTAGTGTAAATCTCTAAAACATCTGGTTAAATCCCTTTTCCGGTTTTGGTAAATTGCTTTGTTATCATAAAGGATATAGATCTCTTTCATTCATTCATATTTGAAATACTAGTTAAATTACTTTGTTATTATAAAGGATATAGATCGCTTTCATTCATTCATATTTTAACTACTAGTACTAATATGCCCCTATATAATTAATATGCAATTTTATGTATGATACAGTTTACATATTTCATCTAAAGACATTAAAAACCTAGTAGAAAATTTTATGAAAGTAAAAAAAGGAGCAAAATATTGAATATTTCGAAATGATGTAATAAGAAGATAGCATCTTGTCTGGGATCTATGAGGTTCTTGCTAGTTAAGCTTCAAGGTATTAAGTACTAGATGTTGAATAGATGGACTCTGTGGAAGAAACAAACAAAAAAAAATGACTGTATTGTAGAAAAAACAAGAATTATATAAAAATTGTTTTTATTGATTGTAAGAGATAGTCTTCTCCCTATGGTAAAGAAATTGTTTATTGTAATTCCTCTTGTTAAGAAAGTAGTGTAAGTAACACGCAGTAGTAGTCAGTGAGAGGTTGTGTTATTACATTCTCATAGACTGTTTCCAATTCCTGAGAAACTGAGCTGATTTAAGTGTGAGAGTATGTAGCATCCCTCCCCATCCTCACCAGGAACTGCCAGAAAGTGGGGTGGATACCGTTGGCCTTTCCTACCCTGCAGTGACAAATCCCAATAGTCACTACTTACCGAACCAGCTTTATGGGGGCCTTGTGCTTGTCAACATATCATATCAGACACCAAAGACTCCTTTAGAAAGTTATAGAGAAACTCCTTTAATAGATGCACCTATTAATAAGTGTCTCCACTCAGTATTTCATCCATTGGAATGTTTGTGCTTGGTATTTGTCTGCAGCTGTTTCCAACTTATAAATATTTATGGTTCTTCCCTATTTGCTTCATCAGACATACAGCCAGTTAGTTTAGGGCTTAACATTTCTTTTAAGAAGATGCTGGAACTGAACCTTTGTGGACTACTTTATGCCTGATGTAGTGAATTGATCTCAGGAGAAAATACTACTTTTTAGCAAAAAAAAGTTTAAAAAAATCCAAACAGATGCATTATCTATTTAGGCAAAGAATCAAGAAGTATAACTGAGCACACAGACATTCCATGTTTTATGTGGTTGGTATACTGTGTTGAATAAAGCCTTGGCACATTTGCTTGTTTTTCCCTGAGAAAATATCAGTTTTTCATGTCTCTTAAAGTAGCTTATTTTGACTAGAGTGTGATGTATTGAGTGAAGGTGTGGGCTAATGTTAGTCCGAAAAGTACGACGTAGGGCCAAATTGCTTTCTCAAAGATTGTGCCACCATGTTCAGGACAATATTTCTCCTATTTATCTATACAACTTACAACTAATTTATCTGTACAACTAAATAATAGGTGTTTCTCAATATTTAGAAGCTTTGTGTCCTTATGAAAATCATCCTTTGGTACCTTATCCTAAATTCATTCCTAATGCTTAGTCTACCATTTATTTTAAAATTTATCCATATTGCTTGGTTTTATTCTATTTTTAAATTTCTTCTTATGTGTGCCTAAGATACACATACATTTAAAATTATTTAAGTTTACATGCAACACTTGAGTACAACTGGTTTCCCTTATTGAGAATAGATTTTTCCTTCTTCTGATAACTGCATCCATATTTTTCTTTGGTAAATTATGGAGAATTGCATAAAGTCTTTTTAAAATTATTTTTAAATAATTATTTATTTTACATTTTTAGTTAACGTTTTTATTATTTTTAATGTTTTAATGGAAGCATACTGTGCATACAGAACATACAGATAATCATGACTGTATAACTTAATACATTTTTCATAAATTGAAAACAAATATATAATTAGCACTCAAATCAAGAAATAGAACATTACAAGCACTTCAGAAATCCTTTTTGCCAATGTCACTATCTTTTTCTCAATTTTGAATAGTATTCTGACTCTGACACCACAGAATAATTTTGCCTATTCTTTAGAATCTCATATAAATAGAATCAATCATGTAATATGTATCCTTCTGTTTGCGGCTTTGTTCACTTGACATTTTATTTGTGAGATTCATCTGCATTACGGCTTGTACAGTAGTTGGTCTATTCTCCTTGCTGTGTAGTCTTCCATTTTATGAATACATCTCCATGGTAAGCAGAATAATGACCTCCCAAACACTTGTATGTCTTAAACCCTAGATCCTGTGAATAGGCTGCAATACCTGGCAAAGGGGAATTAAGGTTGCAGGTATTGAAGTTGCTAATTAACTGACCTCATAATAGAGAGGTCACCCTGGATTAACCAACTGATTCCAATATATTGACAGAAAATTTGCATGTGGAAGGAGGAGGCAGAAGAATCAGAGTTAGATGGGCAGGGTGTCATAAAGACTTGACTGGCCATTGATAACTTTGAAGTTTGGAGGCTGCGACAAACCAAGAATGAGGGCGACCTCTAGAATTTGGAAAAGGCAAGAACATGAATTGTCCCCTTGGAGTCTTCAGAAAAGAACAAGCCCTGAATAACTGAAAGTAGATGGTGTTCTTGGCTTGTTTGTCGCTTCTAGACCGCTAGATGGTGGTAACTTTTAAAGCATATGTACGTGAAGGAATTTTCTTTGTCTTGCCCCTTTACGAATGGTATAAAAGCTCTGTATTAACTAACATTACATTGGCATTCTGTCCAGAAGCAGGAGTCCATCTATATCATTTTGTCATAAGTTCCTTCATTTGCCTATCCGTCTCTCCTTCAGGAAACCCCAGACCCGGCAGGGGCAGGACCCCCGCATGACAACACATCTATTATTGGCCCATGTCAGGCCCATTTCAGACGTCTGATCTCCAGAACTGTAAGATGACAAACCAGACTTGTTTAAAACTTCCGAGTTTAAGAGAATTTGTTGCGACAACAATAGAAAACTAATACAACTAATACAACAATACTTTAACATTTTGGTGATATACACTTTAGGTGATGTCTAATTTGTGAAGATTATAGAAATGCTTTTAATCAACATGCTTAAACTCCTTTTCTGGTGAAAATGTGTATGCTTTTGTTCAGTGTATTTGGCATTTATAAGACAGAATTGCCTTATGACATGATGTTTATCTTCATCTTTAGGACAGATTGTTTCCCAAATTGGTTTGACAAATCTGTATTTCCACCAGCAGTGTATGAATGTTTCTATTGTTCCAAACCTTTCAAAATTCTTGTTACTGTCAGAGTCAGTTTTAATTATTCTGTGGGTATACGGTCATACTTCATTGAAATAGTAATTTTCATTTCTATGATACCTAACGAAATAAACACCTTTCCATAGTATATTGGCTCATCTGGATATTTTTATTTTTGTGAAGTAATTATTGAAATATTTTGCTTGTCAAAAAATTGCTCTGTCCATTTTCTTATTGCTTTTGTAAGTTTTTTTTTTTGCAAATTCTGGATAGACATTCTTTAAAAATATGGAAATAAAAGTCTATTTCCATATCACGGCCTGCATCTTCTCTCCTCGTGGTGATGTTTCATGAACATAAGTTCTGAAATTTATAGTACTTCGTTTCTACATAGTTGGTGTTCTATTCTGTAATATTCCCCACATCGGACCATTTATTTTCCCCTAAGTGCTCCATTGCTTGTTGCATCTTTCACATTTAGATGCATGCATATCTGGAATTAAATACTTTGTGTAAGGTGAGGTAGAGGTGAACATTATTTTTCCCATACATAGATCCCATTTATCCAGCATTTTCATTGCTAAAACCATCCTTACCTCCACTGCACTGCCCACCATATTTTTTCATATAGTTGATTATTCTTTGAAACAAGGCCACACTTCCTACTGGCTATACCTAGTCGATGACTGAGGGTCACAGCAATATTGAGGTAGACACAGTATTCCACTCACAGTCATCTTTGACTTGAAGTGTCCCCCTCATCTTTGACCACCCTTCCTGAGATGCCTACAATCTAGGTCACTTCCATCCAAACTCGTCTCCCTCTCTCCTTCACTAGGGATCAGAATCAGAGTTGCATTCTGGACTGACCACTCTCCCAAGTTCTTTGGCTCCATCTCTGTGCCCCTCACACAGGCATTTTCCCTAATAAAATGCTCACAAGTTTAATCTCATCTTGAAATTTGCTTATCAGAGGACCTGGACTAAAACAGATGGTGCCAAAAGTGACCTGAGATAACAGGTGGTAAGGTAAGACCGGTATGTGAGATTGGCCCAAACATGGGTCAGGGTAGCATGGATAAGGTAGTGTAAAGTAGCAACTTGATTATTAAATATTCTACCAATGGTGACCTGAGAAATTGTCTCAGTGAAGCAAGGATGCTGTTGCAGTTTCAATGATAAGGGCACTTGAAATATATGGGCAACAAAGCCAACAAATACAGCAATAGGTAAAAAGACCCTTATCCTCTGTCCTATAAGGGCAAACACAGACAATCAGCAGTCTGAAGACTTCATAGCAAGAACAGAGCTCCACAGATGCCTTTGCATTCTCAGACAAGGAAGATTTGTTATGTGAAGTTCAGGACCTCAGAGGGGAAACCTGGGATCCTGCAAACTTGGATGAAACGATCTAAGTGTCCTGAGGGGGCCGACTCTATCAGTTCTCTGAATTTTCTGGATATCAGAGATGGCCCACCCTTCCTGAGTAATGGCTCGCACTTATCCTGTGCTGGAAGAAGCTGCAGAGATCTCTGTCACACAAAGCGAGAGGTGTTCCCCCTCAGGAACTGCTCCACCTTCTATCTTAGGTCCCAAGTTTAAACTTCAGTATGGACTCCCCCAACCCCATTCTAGGCTTTTAAAGAGATGATATAAATTTAAAAATGTAAGATTCAGATGGAATGTACCAGCAGGAATTAGAGGAACCTTCCTGTGGTCAGATTTTTGGGTGCTTCATCAGAAGGTAGAATTTAAGGCTAGACAAGCAAAACTTTGTTGACTGGGGTTGCTTTCTTGCGACACATGATTTTATACCCTACAGATATGCTATGGATGGGAAAAATTGGCTGCTGGGTGGCTTATAGAAGCCTGGAATAAACAATAGTCAACATTCAATAAAGTACAAGTACCTGAATTGCCACACTTGTGTCAACTTAATTGGGTGATAGAATGCCCATATATTTGGTTAAACATTATTTTGAGTGTGTCTCTGTGGGTTTTTCTAGAGGAGATTAGCGTTTGATTTGGTAGACTGAGTAAGGCAGTTTCCCTCCACTGTGTGGGTGGGCCTCATCCAACCTATCGGAGGCCTGAATAGAACAACAAGCTGAGTAAGAAGGAAGGGATTCTCTCTGACTATCTTTGAGCTGGGACCTTGGTCTTCTTCCGCCTTTGGAATTGGACTCACTGGAACTTACACCATCAGCTTCTCTGCTTCTCAGGCACTTGGACTCAGACTGAAACCAAACCACTGGTTCTCTTGGACTTCTCAGCCTCCTTAATTACATAAGTTCTTATAATAAATGTCTTCATCTGCAAACACATCTAATTGGTTTTTTCCTCTGGAGAAACCTAACACAGTGGACATGTTGGAATGTGTAGATTATGTACGGGCAGAGCACAGGGAGAATGCAGGTGGGGTGATTTCTACACCCATTTAATTCACCAGTCCAGGAAACTCTTCACGACCTCAGCTTTAATACAATAGCATCCTTTATCGCACTGCTATGCCAGATGTGGTATCATTACTATAGCATATTCATAAGGTCTCATACACAATATGCAGTTATTGATTTGATGATTACAGTTTTTCCATTCCAGTTGGAATGAGGGATCAGATAGATTTTTAATTCACCTTGGATAGATAATGCTAAGTTATAGTTTTTCCTCTCTATTGTTTGCCTTTGTTTATAGTGTTAGATCTCCTTCCATCTGTCATAATTTTGCTCTCAGAGACAGGGACTGCCACAGAATATCACATTTCTATACATTTCATTGATGAAATTAAGCTAATTCAACAGGACAAACAACAAGTGGCTAGCTAGTTGCCTTCCATTTGCTGGCTAAAAGACACCTGAAGGAAGCAAGTCTTCATTGCAACCCAGGGATGGACTTCAAAATGCAGCAGTGGGGTGGGGTGGGGTGGGGGTGGGGGGGCTTTGCTCAGTTAAGTTCTGTGTAGTTGGAGGTCTCCTGAATTTATCCCCTTTAGGATCTATTCAAGCTTACGTTTGCATGTAAGGCTAGATTTGATGATGGAATTCTGTTGTGCATGCCCCATAGCTTAGAAATAACTTCTAGTTCATGGTGGTCAACTTATATTGTTTGGTAAATTAATAGCTCATGAATAGTTTTCACGAGGGCCCGGGAGCAAGCTGATTTTCAAATGTAGTTATCTGAAGAAGACATTGTAGTTCTTTTCTGAAATTCTAACTCTTTCTTTGTGATTCACCTATAAGGGCCCTACTCTAAGCTCCATATAATATGCTTCCCTGCCACAGATACTCCAAGCACGATTAAAATATTTAGTATCATGACTTTTATAACAGGGTAACTTTTGAGGCAGTCCACAACTATTTCAAAGCTTTCTTTTGCTCTGAGCTCATCAAAAAATGGAAAGCCTTATAAAATACTCTGTATATGGGTTAGAGCAGTACACCCAAATAAAGTATGTAACCCATAAAAAAGTCATAGTCCCACTAGGCATTGCTCTTCTTTCTTAGGATGTGGATATGCCAAATGTCCTAACTTACTCTTTATCTTGGATATAACATGTTGACATGTCCTAGGCCATGAATCATTAGAAAGTTCACTAAGGTGGCAGAATCTCAATTTTTTTGTAAGTTTATTTTATCCACTGAAATGTGCATTCCTCAGCAAAGTGTTTAGTATATTTTCCAGGTTTTGATCAATAGGCATAATCATCATGATACTATCAATGTAGTGGATGAGAATAATTTCTTCTGGAATGGTTGAATGATTGAACTTCCTTCAGATTAGATTATGATAGAGTGGTAAAAGAATTGGCAAGTTAAGACTGTGAAGGTATATTGCTGTCCCTATCATGTGAAACAAAACTTCTTCTAAAATATAGATAGGAAAAATTGACAGATGAGGACCTGCATACTGGGTACCTGTGTTGTTTTGTTCCCATGAAGAAACACATCTGCATTCCCTCAAAAAATACATTACTTTTGATTAACTATTTTGGTAGATAGAAAAGCAATCCTAGGCTTTTCACTTAGCCTTTCCCCACCATAATGGTCCTCATTTCACACAGGAGGGAGCCGATATGGAGTTTATGTCAGTTTCATGAATATGTCTGTTAAAACTGTGTATTTCAGAAGGGGATTAAAAAAAAGCATGGGGTTTGTTCTTGGATTTACCAGGCCTACTGTGAGACAGGCCAAAGCCAAAACTCCATTAATTACCTGAATTCCAAAAGTCACCATTCTTATTGGCAAATCCCAAGTCTTTGGTTCATGAGACTTTAATATCAGTTAAGAGTTGGTGTCCAGTATTCCTTCACAAGCTTGTGTATTTTCTCAAATACTCAGTCTTGCAGATAAATAGCTGTAATTTTCTTGCAGGGAATTCTAAAAGGAAGATTTATGGTGCCTCAGCCTGTAATCCCAGCACTTTGGGAGGCCAAGGCAGGCAACTTGGTGAACCTCGTCTCTACAATAAATCAAAAATTAGCCGGGTGTGGTCGCACGCGCCTGTAGTTCTGACTACTTGGAAGGCTGAGGCAGAAGAATTGCCGGAGTCCAGCAAGTCGAGGCTACGGTGGCTGGGAGCGTGCCACTGCACTCCAGTCTGGGAGACAGAGTGAGACTTCAACTCAAAAAATAAAATAAAATAAATAAATAGATAAATGAAAGGAAGATTTACAGCACAGATTTGAACATTGTTTTAATATTCTTAGTCACAGGGACTTCTTCATTGGGAACTCCTTTCATTCAGAATAGTTTGGGACTGCAAACCAACTCAAGTTTGAGAATTAGAGAAAGATCCATGACTCTGAATAGCAATGATTCCGATATTTTGTTTACATGAATTTTACAAGATTTTGGTAGAAAATATTATCCATTGCTGAAGATCTCCAAGAACTAAATTATTCCTTTTATTATTATTAAGCCTTTTATAGTACTCATTCTTACTATAGTAATAATGTCCTTTTTAATCTTTGATGATGAAAAGCTTTCATTGGGATTTTGCCCCCTAGAATTCCATCACTGCCATTTAATTCAAGGATCCTATTCTGATGGCGGTATGTCCCTCTCTAGTTTTTGACCTATGATTTTCAATAATGATTCTCTTTTCACCAATGTAGTTTTCAAAGCTTTGATTCAGGAGATGTCTTGTGGATCTTCCTGTGGAGAATAGTTAGGAGAAGGGGCAGGTTACTTATGATAAATCTATCCTCTTGTTCCTATCTAAGCTTTTAGCTACTTTAATCTACAGTTTATCAACAAGGTTCTGTCATTACAGTTTAATTTAATGACACTTGGTTTCATTCAACCTGTTAAGACAAAAACTAGATCTGTTGCCTGATGCTCAAGCTAACCAAATATAATCTAGCCTACCTAGTTGGCGCATTTATATCAATAAATTTGACTTGTCCCAACATTTATTCTTTCCACCCTTCCCATACCTAGTCTTAAGATTTCTGTGGATATTAATTGGCAAAAATTTATAAGTTGTATGTGCCCATAATATACTTCCATGTCACACTTGTTATTCACATCCTTAGGATTTACTGGGATTTGAGTGTAGCTATAAGTCTAGAAGCAATGAATTGTTATTGGTGATAGAGAGGAAGAATCAGTATTGTTTTGTAAACTACAACCATTCTCAGAAAATGTAAATGGATGTCTTTAATAACAGTGGAAGTCAAGAGGATCAGAGAAATTCATATAATCTGCACAAATGTTCTGATTACACTTTTTCAATCATCATGCATAACTGTATTTGAAAATAACCTACAAGGCTTTGAATTCAGCATGTGTTGACATTCAGCCACCTGCAAGATCAAATTTTGGGTTGACTTTTAGAGATGTTATCCCTGCATCTACAGGGATAAGGATTTCTTTCAGAACAATCATAGGAACATTCTGGTTTTGTACCCAAACCTTGAGTTGGGAGCCCCAAGCCCTGACCACATCACCATCTTTCTACAAGTTTTCAAGTACTATGAAAATAAACCAAGTAACCTCGCAGTCTTCATGATCTTTATTCTCACTATAATGTTTTATTGCAGTAGTTACTTGACCACCCAAAGTTTTGTGTAGCCACTTGACTCTTTCAGGTGACAATTTAAGTAGGTGCTATGACACTATATGCCATTGCTACCAGTGTTCCATTGACCAATAAAAATTGAAACATTAATGCTTTTGAACCAAAACAAATCAGGCAGTCAGTTCTAAATTTCCATCCTTAAGGTCTTGTTTCCCTGAAAGCATTTCAATTGTCAAATTTTTTTTCAGTGCGGGTTAATAGGAAAAACAACACTATTACTTGTACCTCTTAGATGGAGTTCCATAGAGTCAGAGACTGAGACAAGGATTCTCAGGCAGGTGATTGAGGGTATTCTCAGGAGAAACTGATAAAAAGGGGAGGAAAGCAGGACAGGACCTCAGGGTAGGGGGACAAGGAAAGATGCTATTTTAGCTGAATTCTAGCCTCAGTTTAATACTATGCGAAATCCTTGAACACGAATGGCACCATGAAATTGCCCCGCCTTGAGGCCAGGTGGCAGGGTTTTGTGTTTGTGTATCAGTCAGTCATTAGAAGAATGCCACCTCGGAAACTTCTGGGTACAATGGCACACATCTACAGGTGATGACAGTTCTTCAGAGAAGGGAGAGCTATGTATCTTTAGCAACCAACAGTCACAGCTGCTGGGAATGAGTACATTGGCCCAGTGAAGGGGATCTAGGCAGATAATGAACAGTATCTACTAAAAAGTACTATGGGGATAAGGGAATTAATAAGGGGAAAAGAGTTTGCATAAACATGGGAGAAGATAGAAGAATGAACATCTACAAAACTACAGCCAGAAGATAGAGCAGAAAGGAAATGCCTATAATGTGCTGTGGAGTGACGAGACCTAAAAGCTACACTTGACTTCCACGATCTTCTGAAAATTACTTTCGGTTTCAGTTTTGACTCCAAGTCTCTCAAAGTTCCTTTCTTTGGAAAACAATTCATCTGGAATTTTACAGGGAATTGTATGCTGAAAAAATAAAAAGATTGTTGGGAATAGTGCCCAGATAACAACAACTAGTTCAGCACATACATCAATGGAGTCAAATTTTTTCATGATCATTTCAGATTTTTATATATCATTATTAACTTTTTCTCAACAGTCATTTTAAGAGGTGTGTTAAATGTCTCTCATGGTTGTTATGACCTAGGGTATTTATTCTTTTGGTGACATCAATCTTGTTTTATATATAGTGAGTATATGTTATTAGATGTATACAATTCAGTATTGTATATTTCCTTGGTAGTTCAATCCAATTTTATTATTCCTTTAACTTTATTGCTTCTTTTTGCTTTAAAATCTCTTTGTGTCTGTTATTTTTATAGTGACTCTAGAAGTCCTTGGTTAGTGCTTTAATGATATATCTTTTTGGATCCTTTT